>CAXDIM010000156.1:0-121486 GCA_963989365.1 Rhimphoctona megacephalus | reverse complement strand
ATTGGGTCATTTTGACAGAGAATAAAATCGTTCCCAGCTACTAGTAACCGAGAAAACCACGGTTACTGCCATTGGGTCATTTTGACAGAGAATAAAATCGTTCCCGCTACTAGTAACCGAGAAAACCACGGTTACTGCCATTGGGTCATTTTGACCCAGAATAAAACCGTTCCCGCTACTAGTAACCGAGAAAACGACGGTTACTATCATGGGGTCATTTTGACCCAGAATAAAACCATTCCCGCTACTAGTAAACGAAAATCCTCGGTTATTACCATTGGGTCATTTTGACCCAGAACAAAACCGCTCGCGCTATTTGTAACCGAGAAAACCTCGGTTACTACCATAGGGTCATTTTGACCCAGATCGAAACTGGTACTGCTACTGGTAACCGAATGAGCCTCGATTACTACCATGGGGTCATCTTACCCAAGCCAAAACTACTGCCGGTACCAGTAACCGAGGAAACCTCCATTAAGGAAACCCTTCTCCCAATAAAGGAAAAAATTATTGTTACCATTATAAGAAAAAAAGGAAAAAAAAACGAATGATACAAATATTGATAAGAGAAAACAGATGTAGTGTATGTGCATGTCGAGTGGCACCGCTAGCGGCAACGAGACTAGCGAAGAAGGAAGGTATGTTTATTTGTCATGGCGAGAAGCGCGAAGCGGAAAGACGTGTGTAAACCCAGGCTGTGAGAGAGACGAATAAAGACGTAAATAACCTAAAGGAATCTATGGTGTTTCGTAGACAATAAATTACACAATGTAGGCCGAAATTTCAACAATTTTTAGTCCAAAATGTAAGTGTTTCGGAGCCAATCGCCAGATCGTCGAGTTGAAACTTTCGTTAGCATTTTGGGTATGGCTACCCAAGCATCTTTCTAGCAAATCATCTCTAGACAAATCTTGATAAATTGGCAGGAGATGCTGTTTGATATTTTCGTCAAGTAACGGTGAAAAATCTTCCAATTTTGGATTTTTTATCAAGGCGATTGCTTTCTGCCATTTGCACCAGTTTTGGGGTCCAGTCGGGCAGTATTCATGATTCGGCTCTTCCTTTGTTGAAAAAATATGATAAAAAGTAGCCATAATCTCTTTTTTCATATTTTCAACACTATTTACATTTTTTTGAATGCTCAAACCATAATATTTTGTGAGTTTTTTCACAACTTTATCCGTTAACTTGCCTCTTCCGGAAAGTTTTTTTTTTTCTCACGTTTCGGAGTCTGGTGCCCATTCTCTTCTCTACGTGACCAATGCATTCACTTTTTATAACAGTCAACTCGTCACCATAAGGATTTAGTTCTAGTATGGCCTTGAAAGTTTTTGAATCTCCATCACCTATATAATTGCAATACTTTACGCCGAATTTCTCTTCCGATCTGGAAAATATTTCTTTTATAGAATCAACCTCCATTTTTGCCGCGGAGCCCTCGTGATTCTTCATGCAATTTTCTTCGAGATCTTCGAACCATTCCTCATATTCTTTAGTATGAGTCTTATTTTTCCAGAACGTACAGCCGTGGCAGTAACTGCTTTTCACAACCAAATCGATCACTTTACTAGAGAAGTAGCCGATGAGCGTGGTAACACCATACAGTGATTTGAACCCACGCTTTTTCCATGTACCGTCGCCAGAGACTTTGAGAATTTTTTCTGCTCTTTCATGCTCGACATTTTTTTCACCACTTCTTTAACAGCATTCTGTGATGAAAAATCGAATGACGACTTAGCAGCTGCATAAATATGCTCGATGATTTTAGTGTAGCTGCTTTGATTGAGTCCAGTGCACAGGTCCATGAGATTGCAAAAGGTATTGATTCCTTGTCTTGCGACCCCCAAAAGTCTCATGACTAACACAAGCCTTCGATTAATTTCGTAACCAGTATGAATCAAAGGTCCTGAATGAATTTCTCGATTACCGCACCGACACGTAACGACAATTTTGAAACCCAGGCCTCTATGCCCTGACTCTGTAAAATTTATTCTTCGCTTGCATACAGAACAAATTAAAATGTCTGATAGAGCCGTAAAAATGGTTAAAAACTCAATCATTCTATATGCGTGCAAAGGATTTGTACGGATATCCTCTGTGCACGCAGATTTTAGTTTTTTAGCACTTGCACTTATACCGTCCCTAGTACTCAGCCCGAAACTCTTCCCGCTCTCATCAGCCAATTGATTTCCTTGAAATCGTTTTTTTTACACATTTCCGAGCTATATTACCTCGGGTTCCTTTCGGATAGTTCGGCATTTTAATTTTGAAAATTCAACCGTTCACGACAAACTTTCGATCTAAACTGACTCTATTGCTCGGGCAACGTTTCGTTTCGCATATACATATATACAGTTTCACGCTATATATATTGTGACGTGGTAATTTTGTCCACGTCACATAAAGTATAAAATTGGCACGGCTCGGGAGAGAACGATTCTTCTCGTTGAAGAATTTCTCTTGAGCAAAATCCAGAAAAGCCAAATGCGAGCGTATTTCCATATTATTAATTTTATTTTGAATTATTTTATTATTATTATGAGCGACGGTTTCATTCGGCAACAACTATGAGAGAGAGAGAGACAAAAACATCGCAGTTATCAACATCGACGGTTCGTTGTAAGGGAAGGCATAGGCGTCAACGTCACCATCGAGAGAAAAATAATATCGAGCATGGGTCGCTAGCTCGAAGCCCTCACCTGGAGTTGTCGAACTCAACAGGATGCGTCTATCAGCATCGGGATTCTTCGGGAAGTCTCGGCTGTACCGAGATCCATCGTCGGTCAGCAATGTCGCTAATTCGAGATTTAAATTCGAAATGTTACGAGCGAAACTTCGAGAAAGATCCAGATCCCGCGAGTAGGCAAAGGGTGGGGGGTTAGGACCCTAATTCGCGTCGACAATAAATGCGCACCCTCGATGAGTATCGAGGACTTTCGTTTTGAACAACGAGGACAAGCGTCTTCTTTCGAGCCGTCGCCAACCCGATCAAAAATACGACGTTACCGGATACTCGCGGGGAACTTTACCGTGGTCTTTTTCCGGAATTCCACCTACTGAAACTGTAGCGGTAAGCCGTCGTCTCGCTTTAATTTTGTGTAATTTTGTGATTTAGAGATCTCGATTTGGTTGTTGAAATTTAGCGTTAAAAAGCGATATTATTTCGGAGTACGTTCGCGTTCGGGAAGTTTTCGATAAAGTCTTGTCACGTGATAAAATCTTACGTTTAAAATTTCGTTGTATAAATTATTGAATTGCCGAGAGGAATTCTACTTTTATATGGTTCATACGAGTCCTGATTTTAATGAGAATTGAATGAACTAACGTTTTAGATATCGTGTAAAATTCGTTAAGGCGTAGCCTGAATGAATTAATTTGGAAAATAATGAAAAACGTTCGTTCGAATTTCCTGTGACGGTTAACAAAACTTTGACTTAAAAATAGTATAAAATAAATTGTTATATCGGATTATTGAATATTAATTTATAATTTGTCATTTAATTATTTTTCCGGAAATAACTTATCAATCATTGTATTGTTTAAAATTATTCATTTCAATTTCATAATTTATGGTTCTAATAAAACAATTTTGTAATTCCGGACTTTGGTAAGAATTTATGTGATTTATTTTGTGCAATCGTCTGAACTTGCCCCTCTACCAACCATTTGGGAAAATGTTAGCTATCACCGGGTAACACCTCCTTTTGTTCTCGAGAAATTAATAAAAATTTGTCTAAGAATAATTCTTAGACTGGCGCCCATAAATTATCGAGAATCAAATTATATTTGAAAGTTTTATAAGGAAAAAGCGTTATATAATATAACGCTTATATATATATATATATATATATATATATATATATATATATATATATATATATGGGCAGATCCATTACTTCTCGACCGCAGCCTGCGCGCTTGGGTCAGCGATTTGGCTGCCGATTTTTTCTCGAAAAGTAGGTTATAAAAAAAGACGATCCCCCAAATTTGAACTCAATTTAGCAAATTTTGACGGCTGTAGAATTTTTTGAAATTCTTGCAAAGTCAATTTATTAGCCATTTTCACGATTTTTTCATGCGAACTCTATGAAGCTCAAAGACTCGTATGAAGCGGCATTTTTCTTCGTCAATCTTCCACTTTTGAGAAAAAAATAGTATTTCACTCCGAACGAAAATCTGGTTAAGTTAGCACCCTTTTTTTTAATTACTTTTTTTACCAAATTTCCCGTATTTTTTAAAAGCTGCCGGAGCGATAATTTTTCAAGTAGACGACTTTAAGACGGCTTAAATTTTTCATCTAGGTATATTCTATCACTACATATACTAATTTTTATATATTGCCACGTTCCATCTTATACACGGCCTCTCAAAGCTACTTGATTTCTGAAAAATCGCTGTTTTCTAACAGCTGTAACTTTTTTCTACCTCAACGAAATTGCTTGAAATTTTCAGGGAATATGCCTTATTCTATACCCAAACAACACTGAAATTTTTTAGAATGTATTTTAGCTGGTTAGTGAGCTGTGAATTTTCGAAATGTCCCAGTTTCCCGCTTTTTTTCATATTTATGGCACCATCGATGACTTTTTAAATTGCACGGAATAAATTTACTCTCATCTTTTATTAAGATGAGATAAAAACATAAAAAATGTAGACTTCCAAACCACAGTTTATACTAGGGATAAGGATAACAGCGAAAGGTTCTCATCTGGATGACATCATGAGACGGTTAGTGTCAGATCTAAGATGTACAGAGTGCCACTACTATATCGGTCAGGTAGGAACTGCACGGCGCTTACACCGCCAAGGAGTTGCCAATCTCTGCTTGGAATCGGTGACGTGACAAGTCAGGAAAAAGCTTCAATAATTTATTAAACAAAATAATTAGTAAAAGAGAATACAGAAACAGTTTTTAAACACTGTCTTATTGATATTTTCAACATAATTGTTAAATATAAAATATAGAAAAAAAATTCATGTTCAATTCAGAGTTGATTATTTTATGAGTGAACTTTTTATTGAAAATTGATATTGTTTATTGATCCCTGTCAATATGATTATCATCATTTCAATGCTTATGATTTCGTCAACAAAAATAATGTACGAATCGGTTTTAAGTGATGACACATCTTATTGGGGAAAAAATGGATTGAGACAATGTAAATTTGACATATAATTTTGTACATTTTTTATGTTTTTATCTCATCTTAATAAAAGATGAGAGTAAATTTATTCCGTGCAATTTAAAAAGTCATCGATAGTGCCATAAATATGAAAAAAAGCGGGAAACTGGGACATTTCGAAAATTCACAGCTCACTAACCAGCTAAAATACATTCTAAAAAATTTCAGTGTTGTTTGGGTATAGAATAAGGCATATTCCCTGAAAATTTCAAGCAATTTCGTTGAGGTAGAAAAAAGTTACAGCTGTTAGAAAACAGCGATTTTTCAAAAATCAAGTAGCTTTGAGAGGCCGTGTATACGATGGAACGTGGCAATATATAAAAATTAGTATATGTAGTGATAGAATATACTTAGATGAAAAATTTAAACCGTCTTAAAGTCGTCTACTTGAAAAATTATCGCTCCGGCAGCTTTTAAAAAATACAGGAAATTTGGTAAAAAAAAGTAATTAAAAAAAGGGTGCTAACTTAACCAGATTTTCGTTTGGAGTGAAATACTATTTTTTTCTCAAAAGTGGAAGATTGACGAAGAAAAATGCCGCTTCATACGAGTCTTTGAGCTTCATAGAGTTCGCATGAAAAAATCGTGAAAATGGCTAATAAATTGACTTTGCAAGAATTTCAAAAAATTCTACAGCCGTCAAAATTTGCTAAATTGAGTTCAAATTTGGGGGATCGTCTTTTTTTATAACCTACTTTTCGAGAAAAAATCGGCAGCCAAATCGCTGACCCAAACGCGCAGGCTGCGGTCGAAAAGTAATGGATCTGCCCATATATATATATATATATATATATATATATATATATATATATATATATATATTAGGGTGGTTCAAAAAAAATCGATATTTTTTTTTCGCGGGCCTCAACGGAAATTGTTAGTATATTATGAAAAACTAATGTTTGCAAAATTTAAGTGGTCTAAAAAATTTTTTAGATAGTGCTCAAGCGACTTTTTGGTATTTTAAAATATTTTTTGTTGATAATCTCGGCATGAAAATTCTTTTGTTTATTCTCATAGTAGGAAGTATCAGTGCTTGATGAAAGTGTTATTCGCTCAAAATTTGGACGCTCTGAAAAAATTTTAACAGCTGCCACAAATAATTTTTTCACATTTTTTTTTTCAATTTTCGGCTAAAAATCACGAAACAATCGAATCTTTCACTACATTAGTTCATTTTTTATTTTCTTTCATAATAAGAGGTATAAGTATTCGATGAAAACATAATTTTTTCAAGCATTAATGCTCCAAAAAGTTTTTTCAATTAGCTCAATCGATTGCTTTCCATTTTCTTGTGTATTCAATTAAAAATCATGATAAATGATAACAGAATGATTTCGAGCTATGCGTTAAAAAATATGTATTCTAGTATGTGGCATAAAAGAATTGAAAAACTTAATTCAGCATCCCACTAAACGGCTTTACATGAATTGCTATTTGCAGAACGATGTTAAAAAAGATATACCCCAATGCCAGAAACTCTATAATCATTTCTTGGATGAAATTCCTGGTAGAATAGAGAAAAAAATAACGTCATAATAATTTATTCTTTTATCAATTACAAAACATTAATTTTGCTGAAATACGACGTACGATTCTTCTTACCATCCTATTTTGAAGATTTGGGCCACTTGTTATAGGCCAGCAAACGTGGACAACGTTTCCCAAACAAGCTCACATATGTTTTGTTTCAGTACATTCTATACAATTAAAAATCTTTTCTTCCGTCCATTATATATTTATTATATTATGTTGAGTGTAAAAAAAAGTTCGATGTCAAAATATTGTTACAGTAACGTCCAAACAGAAACCATGCAATTCGCTTTTTTTCATCACTAATTTCTTCGTCAACTTCTGCTTATATTTTCTTTGCTTCTAGGCTTAATCCTTCAAAGACACATGAGATAGATTCACCCCAACCTATTCGATGATTAATTAAAAAACCTTCTGTCTTTGTATCAGAGCTTCATAAATATTATTCGTTGAGATGTCAAATAATGCATTCAACGTTTTGTCAAAGAGCTTTTCATTCAACGATTGAGTTTCGATTCGTCACCTGGTATTTACATTCCTGACCGTCTAACAAGTGTGAAAAATATGCGTGTGCTGTTTTGAAGTAAATAAGGTCATACGAACGCGTGCGATACAAACCGCGGTGCTGTTGAAGCTACAGCGCCATTGTTTGTTCCACTGTCCGTAAGTTTTCTTTTCGCGATTCAATGAATTGTTTCCAGTAGTTGTTGTAGTGAGGTACATGTCGATAAACGAAAAAAATGTAACGTGAAAAATGACTGCGCATTTTGACGATAGTAAGAGTCGTCAAATTTATTTAGTCAGGACGGAAATCGAAGAATTTGTGAAACGAAAATTACCCACAAATAGGGAAGCTTTGGGTCTGTTTTTTTATTACCATCAAACTCTTAAATTTTCTATCCGAGAGAGTGCACAAAAAGTTATCGGGGAAATAAACAATATTTGGAGCGAAACCGGAATAGAAACGTCTCCACCTTGCGTCAATATTTAAAAAATCAGAAAATTACGCTTGGAGTGGACGGCATTAAAAAAAAAATCATTTACGGGAAAATCCAACTCAAACGTTGAATGAAAATGTCTTTCAAGAACAGTTGGATGCATTAATTGACATTGCAAAAAAAAAATTCACAACAGTCTCGCACAAAGACAAAAAGAATTTTTGATTGATCAACGAACAAATCGAAGAGAATCTATATATCATGGATTACTAAAGAATCAAACTTGGAAACGGAGGAAATTTCAGCAAAAGTTAACAATGAAATTGGTAATAAAAATAAGTCGAATTAATTGGTTAAGAGCAACTATTTTTCAACTGCATCTTCGAAGAAAGCACGTAAGTTTATAGATACTCGTATGCTATTATCTGGAATACGTGTTTTCAAACACATCTTTTGAAATTGTTCTATTTATTATTATCTTTCGACATGCTTTTTAGCTAGAAGTACAAGAAAATAAGAATCCGCTTAAGTTAGCTTAAAAAATGTTTTGAAGTAAAAAGTTTTGAGAAAATAGTCTCATCAAATATTTACGACTCTCGTTTTAATAGGAAGCCAGAAATTGATTTTTGTAGTTAAAAATTTGATTATCTCGTCATTTTTATCGAAAAATTGAAAAAAAAAAATGCAGAAAATTTACTTGAGGCAGCTGTTCAAATTTTTTAAGAGTGATCAAATTTTGCACAAATCACGTTTTTATCAAGCACTAACACTTTCCGCTATGAGAGCAGAATAAAAAAAATTTCATGTCGTGATTTTCAACAAAAAATAGAAAAAAATATGGAAAAGTCGCTTGAGCACTATCTAAAAAATTTTTTAGACCATTCAAATTTTGCAAAAATTAATTTTTCATTATGTACTAACAATTTCCGTTGAGGCCCGCGAAAAAAAAATATCGATTTTTTTTTTAACCACCCTAATATATATATATATATATATATATATATAATGTCGTTCACATGAAAAGGAGTGGCGTATCATTTCAATAAATTCCTCGCAACATCTGCCTGGCCATACAAAAGGTAAATAAGGAAGTATTGTGAAGCAAAGGTTGCTCCGCCTCTAACGGTCCGAGCGCCCGACTCGCTACCTGACCGCATGCTGTCCCCGCGCTCTAGACTATATGCGATAACTCCGCAAATATTCAATATTTCGAGTTTTCCTTTGGTCAGTATATTCTTTGGGTATCATACTTTCGAAATATGTAAAAAAAATCGATTTTTTGAAAATTCTAAAGGGATTTCTCGCCTTAAATTATACAAGTAATGACAGAAAAATAAAAAAAATAAAAACGCTGTAAAAAAAAATTAGTGACAGTTTTAGGTTTTCTCGTGGTTGAAAAATAAATTAGTGTTGTTTTTACGTAATTGCAGTAGACATCGATCAGCTCCGTCTTCCGGTGACATCAAAGTCGCGAACGAAACCGGAAGCATGGCTTTATATCGCCACGTTTCCTCGCTTGTTTTTTTGGTCCTAAGCAACTGATCCTTGTACGGCATAACGAGAATTCCACCGATTTTAACAAATTGTTTTACGAACTTTTCATGCACTTCAGGACAGGCAGCGCCACAATAAACTCTGTCATACTGTCGGTTCGGTATGACATTCAAAAAGTTTCCTAAAAGATGTCAATATTTTTCTTAAGATGGTACATTCCTTTCAGTTCAACTAAAATGTATCTAATTTTTTTTGTTTTTTGTTTTTTTTTCAACGATGCAAACTTCAACATTGTGTAAAATTTATCAAGACAATAAAACAATAGCGGGTCTTACCAAGGTGAAAGACCGGCTCGCAGAATTCGAAAATGTCCATATCAAGGGACTTGCGCTTGAATTCTTCCAAGTGCTCTTGAGCGTATATCAAACAGTCCTCATGCATCTCTATGCCGTGATTAGTACCATCATCGCCTGGAAAATCAACACGAAAAATATCATAACTCATGATGATTAATTCATGAAATTCAGATTGCAAAATACGCTGCACAATATATAAAAAATGTTCGTTGAGGAAGAATTTTACACATATACTTGTGTCAATTATTTTATTCCATCAAAATTTCACGCTAACTTAACGGTTCGCGAAAAACCCTAAAAAAAATTTCAACATAATTAAGACGTTACAAATATTCATATACAATAATAAAAGTATTAAAAAATCAACAACGAATTGTTTAATCCGCAGTAACCACACTTATGCGAATTTGTACCACCGCCGAAATAGTATTTTTTTTTTTAATTTTTGGTTTTGAGTGTGACGTATTTTCACTGAATAAATATTATTATTTGCATTCGAGACTATTAACATTGGATTCCTGGGGATTTTTACTCCAAGAAACTCTGGTGATGAAATACTTTTGGATTATTATTTATACGAGTTTGACAATGCAAAATCCCAAATAGCGCTAATGTTGTAGGTATGTATTGTCGATGAAAGTGTGTGGTTACTACGGGTTAAAATTCGTTGTTCAAATAAAAACTGTTCAACAAGTAACCAGACGACTTTTGTCTACTCGTGAGAAATGAATTTGTTGATTTTCCAGAATACTTTTGAATTTTTTATTTTGTTCTGACATTCGTTTTTTCGACATTTTGTCGAAACTGTTCAAAATATTCCAAATTTCGTATTAATGATGTTGTATCTTTTTACAAACATTATGTGCAAAATTAGTGATTTATTATTGAGTTCTGAATTTTTTTGAAACATCTAAAAAAAGATATATTCTAAAAAAGTTGATATTTATTTTTAAAAAATCACCAAATACGGTTCAAGTAACGAAAAACAAAATTGCCCGATCATCCGTAGAATATTTTGTTTAACTCTTATGTTACTACCCGGGTACCAGGGTATCCATTTCCAAGTTTGCATTGAAACTAATCAATTTCTATGAGGAGGATCGTTTTGCCCAGTTGGATCCCCATTATTTGAGAATTTTCGAGAAGAAATAGATATTTTTTTTCTTCTTTTAATTTGAAAAAAATGTTAATTTAACCGACACTAAACTCAAACGCCTCTTTAATTACTACCGGGGTACCCGGGTACCTATAGCCATTTTTTACAAGACAGCAAAAAATGAATAAGTATATACGTTTTTTAGATGAATACTTATTTGTGCGGGTATTTATAAGGTAAAATATGCAAAAGCAAGTGATTTTTCAGAAGAGAATGGACAGGTGTTACACACTGAATACATAGAAGAATGTTCATCTCAAGTAGGTCTCTTAGACTGATGGCATTAACGTATTAACAATATTAAACTATTAAAAAAAAACTTGCAAATATTGTTACATATTAACAATAACAATATATTGTCAATATATTAACAAGAGACGTCGCCTTGTATGCGGATTCGGTGTCGTAGTAACGGTATGTTATATGGGGTACCCGGGTATTCTGGGTAGTTACCAAGGTGGAAAATTCCGGGGAGTAAAATAAGTGTTAAACAATATTATAACTTTTTAGAATTCTTATTGTTCAAAATCGATCTTTGCAAAGTTTCAAAGATCGCTAAGTTTCGTAATTCTGATTGAATAAAGGTTTTGTCTTGAGAAACATGCGCAATTCATCCGCAAACATTTTTTCACTGTGCACGCATTAAAATGCAATATTTAAGAAATTTAGGATTATATTTAAGAAAATTAGGATAATATTTAAGAAATTAGAACCCTAGAATCTCACAACGGGATAATTAGTTACCCCATGAGAATTTCAAATTGCTCTCCTATACTAACAGTCGCTTCTATTCGATAGCGAACCTATCGGTAGTTCAATTTGACCATCTAGAAATGAGATCAGATAGTTTTAGGCATTAGTGCGCGTCTTTCTGTGCAGTGGGAAGCATCGAAAGCCGCTGTGGGGTAATTTTTTACCCAGTTGCGGAGTTTACGTCAGCATTTCGTGCAGATAAGTTTATTTTATTTTCCTTGTTAGAATCAGTTTATTTCACGTATATTTACGTAAATTAAACGTGCGAGTCGTATAAAATAATGTATGGCATAATTATCAAGTTTAAAGATAAAATGAGTAGAATAATGTTATCTCTATTGTAATATTTTACATACTTGTACATATTTTACATACATTTATATACTTCAATTATTCTTGGCAAGATAGAATTCAAAGAGTGTCAATAGAGTTACTAAGCCCTCTCAAGTGCAAAAAACTGTAGAAGCCTACGATCTTTAATCGGACGATGAATCATATTGATAATCTAACGGATTCGGAATCGGAGAAAAATGAGAACTTTTTGAAATGAATTCCACTGTCAGATCACACCTCAAACCAAAAAAGTTGGCCAGATGTGCGTGCATGTTGCCCAAAGTCAAATGATCGCAAAAGCCTCTTAAGCTTGTGCGATTTGAACACGACTAGTTTGTAGAGACCGCAGAGTACTATTCTGTGGGCTGTGCAACAACAGAGATTAAATGATTATTTTTATGATTTTGTATACGTTATCTTGTATTTAAACACGTTTTAGCAAAAATAAATGATTAAAAAAGCCGTTTATATTGGCTGTTCATTGATTTTACCCAATTTCACATCTTTGACATATATGTCGACATTCATATGATAAAATAATTATACTTTTCTGAGGGAATGCCAGGCTCCTATTTTTTTCCTGATAGCCCACGATGTCCCCTTGGAAACACCGTTCGAATTTTTTAAATTAGTTGTTTAGAAAAAAAATTAGATTTTTTTCAATAAAAAAATGTTATTTTTACATTTTTTACTTTCATGATGAAATATTCACTGAATGCGATCTTATTATACATCATTCTCTCTGTTCTCGAAACACGAAGAAAATTATGTACAATTAAACCATATTATCGCATACGAGGAACATTCCATGCTACAGAAAAGATTGGGGGAATTATTTACACCACTGTGGGGTTTACATTCGAAAAAATTGATTGCGGGGTTCTAAGGTTAATACTGCAAAACTCCTCGTTGGAAATATTTATGAGGAATTCCTGTAAATAGTTTTTTAAAAATGCATGGAAGTATAGACTTTACCCAAAATGAGACCAGCAATGGTGCTGAGATATCCGGTACCGGATCCGATATTGAGAAAGCTCAAACCCGGCTTAAGGGACAAACCCTCCATAACGCTACTGTAAATACAAGGAGCCGACAAGTGTATATTGCCAACTTTACAGGATATATCCCTGTAAGCAGATTCGCGATGCAATGGCGATATGTAATCTCCTCTGTCCACTGCTCTGAATACTCTTTCCACTCTTTTACTACTTATGTGGTTATAATATAAAAGTAGATTAATAAGTTCATCGTTGTCCTTGCTGGAGCTCAATGTGGATCCCATTATTGCCAAATATATATTTCGTCTCTGCGCAACTATGAAATAAAAAAAACACTCTTATTCAAGTTTGCATTTTTGAAAGACCCGGTAAAAAAAAAATTTTCATCGCTTTCTTTATTTTCTAAATTTTTCACCATTTTTTTTAACCATATTACAATCTGATGTAACAATTGGAAATTACAAATGAAAATGAACAAGAAATTCATTTTATTTTCCTCTATTTTTTATTAAGTGTGGCCAAAAGATTTTTGGATATTTTGATTACGTCGAACGGTGAAGAATTGAAAGCATTTTGTCTTCTAAAAGTGGGAAAAAATTTCAAACAATGTTTAAAAAATAAATTTCGTTGCATTTGTGAATGGTGTAAGCTTTAATGTGACACATAGATAAGTCGCCTCGAGACAAACTTTTCTCGAGCGTTATCTCACAATAGGGGAATGACATACATGTGGATGATTAACCTTTTAAGGACGGGGAATTTTCCATTGAAATTGACTTTTTTTTTCATGCGAAATTTAGCTATATATGTACTGAATAGCTTATGTGGATTCGCCAACCTTAGAGGTGGTCGACATATCGACCACTCCTGTCCTTAAAAGGTTAAAATGAAAGAAAAATAATAATCATTATAAGGGTTCAAAGAACAACGCCAAAAGTACACTCACGAATATTTTCCTCTTTTCACAGAAAAACTATACAATGAGAGTTAGCTAGAAGTATAAAAATAAACGATTGGAAACAATTTTATTACTTGTGTCAATCGCTACAATCGTAGCAAATAAAAAGTTTCTTTCAAAAAGCGTATAACCAAGAAATTCCTAGAAAAAACAATAAGTACGTGATAAAAAAAACCGAGAAAAAAATAAATACGTGCTAGACAAAAAAAGACGCAATATTATTTTTGTCTTGAAATATTTTGTCAAAAAAAATGATGCGAGCGATGGAAAATTTCCTAACAATATACAAGTTCCAATGCGGGTTTCTAAAAAAAAAGTGAAATAAGTTGCAAATTAATAAAATATAATTATTAAAGAAATACGTGAGCGACGGTGATATATGTGATTTGATATGATTTACAACTATCACAGAAAAATGTACCAAAACTAAACAGGTTCTGACGAGAATTTCACAAAATTTTTAGACCTATTTTTTTATTATTATTGCTGTTGAAGAGGCTTACTTCGTATACGTATAAAAAAGGCAACGAAACAGCAAAAGGTTGATGTTTTCTAACGAAAATACACGAAAAGAAAAAAAAACAACAAATAGTTGAGCCACACTGACAACGAAGTCAGATTTATATAGAAGCCCAGTTCTTATGGGCGCCCTTGAAGACAAACTTTCTCCGACCCGAACTGCCGCTCCGCGGCGCGGCGTTTGCTCTGTGACGTCACTAGCGACCAGCTGCCATGTTGCCATGGAGATGGGGAAGCGTGGAGTGACGTATCTCTCTTGCACATTTAAAAGCAAGAAGATGCTTGGACTGAGCGCGTGGGGTCAAGTGATCGAATCCTACAATTGAAGTTTTTTTTTTTATGTAAAATGTATATAAATATTAGAGACCACATTCTTTGTAATATAGTTTTTTTACACAATGAATATCTTTAAGAAAATGACGCAAACACGGGCCATTCAGATAAGTGGTATGAGCTCGACGTGGGGTGAAGTGTTCAAACCCTGATTTTCTTTTCTTTTTTTTTTTCAAGTCCGCGATACACTATACCCGTAAAGCAGCTGGAAACGATAAAAATATTTTGAGTAGAAATTTCTGATATGAAAAATACATTAGCCTGATATAAATAAATATAAGGTAGATGTCTACATTTTTTAAATTTAATTGAAATCAGTTTATTTTTCGGATGAGAATTTCGTAATTTCGAAATGGAAGAATAATTCAGTCATAACAGGAAATGGCGAACACTAATTTGGAACGAAAAAATCTTGACATAACCGAACTATTGTTTGTGGCATCATTAATTTTTTTTCAGTATCGACTATTTTTTTCAAAAGCTTTTGAAAAAGTCCATAAAAATTTCCAATAGTTTTGAAAGCTTTTATAAGGATAAGGCGTTGAAAGAACAGTTTTTTGAATACTGTCACCTGAAAAAATTAAGGTGAAGATCGATGGGAAAAAGAATAAGGAACAAATTCAAAGTATGCTAGAAGAATATCTTTTGTTTTTTCAACGAAGAAATATACGGTTTTTTCGGCGAATTTACATAAAGTCTCGATAATATCAAAAATTGGACTCATTTTTCCGACAAATTCCTGAATATGAAAAGTATTCAGTGATCTCAATTCATGTAAAAAATTGGCTCCATCTTCTTTTCTTCGTGGAAGTGTGTGTGGGTGTAATTGTTTTTAATACTTGGTAAAAAGCAAGCATAGGAATATTTCATGTACCCACTCTTAGTTAATTTTAGTTCACGTATAGCAGTATTATTGAAAAATAAACAGTGCATTTTAGAGCTTTTGTGTCAAAAATAGAAAACATGCGTGAGCTAAAATTATTCAATGGAAACCACGGGAAGGTGGCGGGTGTCTTCCATCGGGACGGGGAGGATGTACTGGAAAGGGTGGGTATGAATGGGGATGTAATTAGGTATTAAGGAGTTTTCCTACTGTATTGTTGAAAAAAAAGAGAGAATAGTATCTGCTGAGATCGGAAAAAGAAAAAATTAAAAAAACATGCTGGTAACAGTAGGATCACTCTTTAATATAGGATATTTTTCAGAACCTTTCACAAGGTTGCAAAATTTCGGGGAAATATGCCTAAAGCAGACCCCTGGTTTATTTTAGTAGCCAACAATCACAATCTGAAAAAGCGTACTTCTTTATACTTTAATTATTTCGAGAAAAATGATAACAAGATCATAAGTCAACATGAGAGGACTAAAATATCAGAGTACAATGGTCCGCGTTAGGAATACATACCCTAGAGATAAAAATATAAAACAATATGAAAATTATTGCATTAATTTCTAAAAAGAACAGTTTTTGACTAGAAATCGTAGAAAAAGAAAACTTTGTCTAAATAAAATATTTAAATAACAAGTAATGTAAAAATGAAATATTAACTCGAAACTTCGAACAAATCTTATATCTACATAGTTTTCTATTTAAAAATTGAAAAAGCAGACTAGTTTTGGAACCAACTTTTAAAATATAATATATGAAAAAAATATATTCGACTAGAAATGCTGAATAACACTCGGAAAAAAAATTTCACAGGAAACTTTGAACAAATCTTATATTTAAAACGAAATCTTTATCAGAGATATTAAAAAGTGGACTAACTTTGGAATAAACTTTGATAATATTTTGCTAAAAACAACTGTGAGGTTGAAGTTCACATCTTTGAAATGCTACAAGGTTCTTTATTGTTAGGAAATACAATTTAAACCGTATGAACCATATTTGGCTGTGACAAATTATTTCTCGAGTACTCAAAAAGTTTGAATATAAAAAAATTGCAACATCTTGAAAATTAATGATGAAATGGGATATTTTTTGTTACCTTACAAAGATGCTCGCCTCAATATTATGAAAGTTTCATTTTATTTACATGAGCGTGCATAGCAATTTGGAAGCAATGAAAAGTGAAAAAGATATTTACAGAAATATCCGGTTTAATAGGAACTACAAACTTTTTTGGAAATGTGTGAAAAAACAAAAGGTTGATCCACTCTGTTCATGCCGCACCACTCATTGATGTGAAACTTTGAGCAATTTTCTGGACGGTTTTCCGTATGGTGTTTTTCGTTTACGATTTGCCGCATCTCGCATGTCTCGAGATTTCCATTTCAAGTGGTTGAACAAAAGCGTGCGGACGCAACCCAAAATATGTTTTTTCCGTATTCTCGGACGAAATCCACACAATCCAATTATCGTAACTCGGGAATTATTATGTTTCTGATGAAATTTCAAGGGGGGAAAAAGTTTTATTTTTTCATTTTTAATGCTTTGAAATTTTTTCAGATTTTTTTTCTCAAATTTTTTTTCGTTAATATTTGATTCAAACTAAGGTAATTGGCTTACAGTTACTTGAGAAGTATGGGGTATTTACTGCTGTCAATACTTTTTTTCATTTCAACATTAACTGCTGTAAATACTAATTTACTTTCTGTAAATAATCAGTCAATTTTGATGTAACAAAAGTGATTATTTTTTATAAAAATAAAATTTTGGAAAACACCGAAAACCGTTATATTCGCGTGTATTAGTATAATTTCCCAACTAATACATGGCGTCGAGCTGCTCCCGTGTCCAGATTTTGTCAGAACTTATTGTCGAAAATCTAAAACCCTTCCGAATGATTGATTAACTTGCGACTAGAAAATAATGAAATGGTAACGAAAAAAAAAAGTTTGAAGAAAAATCTGAAAACGTTCCATAGCATTGAAAATGAAAAAATAAAACTTTTACTCTTATGAAATTTCATCAGAAACACAATAAATCATTCCCGAGTTACGATAATTGGAATGTGTGGGTTTCGTCCGAGAATAAGAAAAAAAAAAATATTTGGAGAAAAATCTGAGAAACCGACGCAACTGTTTGCCCTTTTGAAGTTTTTTCAAAAGCTTGTCGTTTCCGTGTTACACGGCATTTTTGAACTTGGTTCATTTTTGACAAAAAAACGGAATAACTTTGGCGGGAAAAATCGCACAAAGTTTTTTCAAAAAACAAAATTGAAGCTCGAGCTTTCATCTTCATGATTCCGTTCGAAAAAATACATACAAAAAATTTCCTCTGGAAACCGGTCCCACCTGAAAGGGGGATAAAAAAGGCGAAAAATTGTCATTTTGAAAACAGAGTGCTGGCTGTAAAACTAATCGTATAAATTATTCAAAGAAATCAAAATGAAGCTGAATCCCTCCCCTTCGAAATGCCGTTTACTTAATCTCTTTACGTTGATTACCAGTGAAATAGCATAACAAAACGTTTTAGAACTTTTCTGGACTTTTGGCCGGTAGTGTAAAAAGATATTACGTGACTGTTTTATGACGCAATTTTAATCGGTGGGATAAAAAATCAAATTGAAATTCTCTCAAGTGGAAATTAAGTCAGAGAAAATTAATAAAGCTGAAAAGGTATCAAATTTCGATATTAAAAAGAAATATTTGTTTAAAACGAAAAAAAAAAAAGTAATGTGGTGCCCAGGAATCGAACCCCAGACCTTCGAGTCATGAGTCGTCAACGCTGTCCACTCAGCTACGCATATTACTTTTATAACATCTGATCAGAACTTGCTTATAAATCGTGAGAGAGCTTGAGATTTAGAAGTCATGATCCGTTCAATACTTGAATCACAAGAATTAAAATATTGAGTTACGCATTAAATTACATTAAAACGTAAATTTTGTCGTTGGGATTGATCAAAGCGGATAACAAGACTGTCCTCCGCTCATGATCACCGCACACACCGCACATATATCTATTAAATTATTTTTACGAATGTCAAAATTCGCAGAGAATACAGTTAATTCGACCGCATTACTCAGGATAAACTAATTTTGTTCTAGCAATAACTGAAATTTTTTATTTTCTTATATATACTCCTTTTTCAATCACATGTTGATTAAAAAGTCATTCGACGTCTTATGTTGTTTCATTCTTTACTCGTTATGGAAACAAACTCACGGTTCTCTTTCCTTCGCAAAACGATGAAACGTCAATTCCGGATTTTTTCTCTTCGAGTTGCTACATCCTTCATAAACGCACAACGCGTTCGCCGGCATTTTCTCAATAGATATTTAAATGTACAACAATTTAAAGGGACCGGCACGACTTCGTAAGCACTGAATTAAAACAGATACTGGCGGCGAGAGCGCATGCGTGACGTCACCAACGAATTTCGTGACGTCATGCTGTCCCCAACATATAAGCCCATGAGAGAGAGTGAGAGGGAGAACGATGCGCCGCCGACAGCGCCACTGCTTACGAACTAACGCTGGGGACATGTCCCCACTAAATTCGGCACAAAAAATCCTTAAGAACTGGAGTTCTATATACATATGACTTCGTTGACACTGACGCAGTCACGAAGATTTTTTTTCGTAAATTTCTTTAGCCGACATGCTGGTAAATTTTAATGAAGAATCAAAGAGTAACAACGTTTCTAACGAGTGGCAAAACAATCGCGTTTCCAATTTCGATTCTATATTCTATGTCGTTGACATATTTGATTGAACATAACTGGCAACACCTCCGTGAAGTTAGCCCCCCCACTTTATTTTTTTAAACTTTCATTAATGCAAATCGTTTGAGAATCGTTTGATAGAGTTTGATAGAGAAGAATAATTATTTGAAAGTTAATATTGTTCACGTAAAAACGATTTTATTTTTTGGTGTGAACTTGGCCCCAATTTTTTTTATCTCCTGAAATAATGGACTTAGACGTTTCATTTTTTTTTTAATCGTTTGAGAATCGTTTGAGAGGGTTTGAGAGCCAAAGAAAATCGTTTGAGAGTTAATATTTTAATTGATATTAAATAATTATTCAGTGCACGATTTACCCTAGGATCCGAGCACTTCCGGTGTGCGCAGTGCATATGCGCAGTGTATGTGCGCAGCGTATGTGCGCAGTGTATGTGCGCAGTGTATGTGCGCAGTGCATCTTGTTCATAAATTAGGCTGCATTTTATTTAAAAAAGTTATAACCAATTATTAGTCCGAACTGTAAACATAAATCGAAAATTTCAGCTTAATTGTATTAATTGTGTAAAATTGTGATACTTTTTGATATTTTTTGGAGAGCTACAAATGTCAACAACTGCACTGTCAAAGAGAAAAGCTGGACTTATTGTATTTTTGGTTAAAAAAAATAGTGAAATATGAGTGAAAATACGTATAAAGTACGCAGTGACATTGGTAAAAATGTGAGCCAATTTGTAACGGGCAAAAACAAGAATAGCGTAAAGAATATTGTAAAAACTGCCGAAGATAACATAACCTCTTGAACGTCATGGCTACGAAAAATCGTCTGCTGATCACATTCTTTCAAGTTCTACCGTGAATATTTTCTTCAAACGTCCGGTGACTCTCTGTTTTTATCGTTGTTACGAAATCTTTAGAATTTAATTTACCGCAAGACAGTTTATATCAAACATCTATCATTATTTAATATATGAATTATTAAATAGAAATGTGAGCAACAGGTCATCTCCATAAAGTGTCGTGTAAATTAGACGATTTTCAAAGTTATAATTCTTTTCTAAAGGTTCGGTAACCTGACTCGATATTTTTCCAGTGGACTGGGATGTGCTTTTACTTTTATGTACAAAAAAATCAGTGAATTGTCAAATATTCGAGTTCGTGAAAGGAATACCTTAATAAACAAACAAAGTGTCAGCGAATGCTTCGGAATGCAGTTTTAATTAATGATTTGCGCGTGGACTGTAATTTGTGCTGTTATATTGTTTTTATTAACGAGAAAATATTAGCTAGAAAATTCGCAACGGGGAAAAGCGACATTCGAGAGTGTAGTATCTACTGGTCGGTGAATTGATTGTTTATATTTTCTGAGCCAAAGCTCGATGCTTTGAATTAAACGATTAATTGAATATTCTCGAAATAATTCTTTCAATCAAACGTTCTTCAGATCGTGGCTTTCAAAGAGAAAGAATCTTCACCGTGCGAGATTGAGTGCTCGTTCTATCTTGCCGTGGTTAAGCACAGCTCAATCGAGGACGATCCACACGATGAAACAATTGAGACGGAAATACCAAAGATGTATCTAAAAGTTCAGAGCCTTATCGAGTTTAATACGTTCGTCATAACCCACGGTCCATTCACGAGTGTCGACAACGGTATAAGTAGTGAATTAATGTTAAAATAATTCTTTTTTTATTTCAAAAGAGATTCATTGAGTTTATTACGCCTTGGTACATTGAGGCAATTACAGAAATTTCTAAATAATGAATAATTTGTACAGAATGATAATATTCATAAACAAAATAATGATCATAATAATAGTAATAACAATAAAATAAGAGAAATAATATAACGCCATGAAAATAATAGAAAGATAAAAGAGAGATTAATCGATACTCATTGGGAGCGCCATTACAAAGTGTATGTCAGTAACAAGGTCATGAATAAAATATCAAAATAGTCTAATGTATATAATTTTTTCTAATTTGTGTCTCATATTTTGTTCCTCAGTGTTCTCCTTGTACCTACAGCACTTGATTTCATATAATTAAACCCTTCTAATCGTTCATTAATAAATGTTTCGCTTTGTATCGATTATTAAGGGCGAAATTTTGTATTTTTTTCAATAAAAACATCGATTGAGAAGTTCAACGGAGAATATAGAACTAATAATGTTATCTCTCGAGAAATCCCAAATTGTTGAATTCGAATTTTCAATTTTATTTTCAAAATTGCTCGATTTCTTTTCTAATGTAGGAAGAAATTGATTTGTTTTGGAAATTTAATTTTTAATTTAGAAAAATTCCGAAGATTTCAAATGTTTTAATACCTCGAAGTTTACGATTCAGAAAAAAAAGGTTATCTCTGTTCTTTTCAAAGGAATGCAAATTTTGCCCTTAAGTAATGTATACTATTCGCTTAACATCTGGTACTAAATTTCACACATGACATATTGGGCGCACGCCTTGTCGCTCTGGTGGTTCTTACAGGGATTAACAGATTGATTTTTTAGGGAGTAATGATCAAGATGGGGGGTGCATTACAGACGTGGTGGAGAAAGGAATCAACAAACATAGAAGTACCGGAGCTATCACTGGACGTACCAACGCACCGGGAACTCTGCAAAACCGGAGGCCCAAACATCCTGCATATTTTATTCCTGAGCTTGCTCATGTTGTTGCACTCTGCGATGAACGAATTCCATTTGTGACTCTGGCTCAAGAGGTAAAAATTTACGATTTTTCTTTCAATTGCAGTTTTTTAATACGATTCGACAGTGTCTGTTTATAAAATTAAACGGTGTAATGTCTTTAATTGTTCCTATCGCCAACTTTGACCAACTTTGTGCTGGAATATCGAAATGTTTTTGTTTTGTATTCCCAGCTCACACGACGCGACTAGCGCACCAAGGTCTGCAGGTAGAAGCAAACGCAACCGCGCTTGTTCTGAAACTCGTTCAGTTTCCAGCACCGTCACCCAACATTGTATCCAGAAGTGCCTGGCAAGCACTTCTCAAAAGACTTCTCAGCGTTTTGATCAGAGTTCAGGGTACAGGTATGGTGAAAACGTGGATGGCGGAATTTGTATTTTACAGCAGCCCCTTGAACAGCGGTCATCCGAAAGAGCAAAGTAATGCCTTTGGACCAATGAGGAAAAAAAAATATAATTTTCAAAATTCGTTGGTCAATAATATCATTTTGTCAAATTTTTAATGTTACAGGTTTGAGAAGACCCGTTTATTTTCAATACGAGATAGGAACCGCCGATGCAGTTTCCAGGACCGTAGACTCATTGCTGAATGATTGGGCCCAAATAGTTTATCTGTACTCGGTCGTTCGAGATCTCGCGGAATATTTTAAAATGGAAAAGTACAATTTCCGAAATATAGTCAGCATCAAGACTTACAGTTACAGCAAATTGGTGCTCGCTTATGGGCCAAATCGGGGGGCTACTGTGACGGTTCAGTGGAGCACGAATGACAAAGCTTTTAAACTAACATTTGGAAAAAGTAAGTTTTTGTTGAATAACTACATGAAAAAAAATAGTGTTGGTTTTGTTTTATTGTCAGGTCGCATCTCAAAGTCTTTTTTCCTTTAAGGCTCTACAACCACCGCAGTCAACGCACATTCACTGATGATGGAACAACTCGAAGCTCATCTCGATCGTGACAGGAATCTCGCCCAACTCATTCACATTCTCAATGAAACGTTTCAGCCACTCGTTTCTATCAGCAAATTACCGACAATACTTCAGCTGGGTGTTCATAATTTTGTAATTATGATTAAATTGCAGCAGAGTAACCTCAGGATTGGCAAAAAATATTATATATTATCTTGAGAGTTTGAAACTAGGGATCCAATCTGCTTCTTACATAATTTCTGTTTTCAAAATGTTGCCGAACGTTTTTTCCTACTTTACAGTACAATCGAACCTTAACAAAAACTTGTATAATTCTTACACATTCCGAAAAATTCTCTGTTCGAAAAAAAATCTTAAAAAATTACTCAATTCTGGAAAATTCATGTACGTTCCAGAATTTTACTATGTATTCTTTGTTTTTCTGGAAAAATTGTAAAATTTAATCAATCTGAAAGGTTCTGCAATTTTCCAGAAAATTAATTTTCCAATTTTCCAGTTTTAACAGGTAGTTCGGTTGAAAGTGCTTCGACACCACCGGCAGCAAAAACTCGTTCAAGCAATAAGGAAGAAAGCTCTTTGGAAGATTCTGAATTTTGGAAAGAGGAGGACGAGAGGAAAAAAAAAGAAAACGAATCGATGACCGAGGAAGAAAGTTCAGGCTCGGTTAATTATTCCTTGTGGACGTTTTCAGGGGACAAAGTTTGCCGAACGATAATAAGCTGCCAAAAATATTATATAAACAAGCAAAATCCGTTAGATTTAGAAAACGATGTAAAACCTGTGAACAAAGATAGGGAGAATAAGAAAAATGATATAGACGAATTGAACAACAAAGCAGGTCGTCTCGTCGTATACGGAGATTCCAATTGCATCGGTGTTAGCCATCGAACTCGTACGATATTCCCTCCTAGACCTTGTTCTTACTAGTTGTTGTCGTAATCGCCTTCCTCCCCCTTATCCCCGTGCCGTCCTCGGCGTCGGAACGTCGTTGCCTCGTCACTGTTAATATTTCAATTTTCAACACTCGCCATAATATGAATATTATTAATAATAATAATAATAATAATAATAATAATAATAATAATAATAGTAATAAACACATGTTTTTCAACATCGTTACTCTGTGCATTATAAATAAAATGTCTTCTTTTTTCAATGAATATTATTCAATTCGTTTTGTTATCATCGTATTTATTTCTTCATTGTTGATTCTTTCGTTTATCCACTTTTTATACAATAAAATATTCATTACATGAGTTTCTTTATATTAAAACGTTATTAGATCTTTTAGTCAAAACATTATAAAAACATTGCATACTGGTATAACTTATCATGTATCTCGCATACACAACAGATATTATAATTGTACTCTATCATTTCTCTTGGAACCGAGAAATAACCTCGGTTATTATCCTAGTCAAATCAAGTCCACGCTTATTATACTGTGAATCCTTGATCCTCAAAACACTGTAACTATGATCCAGTAACTTTAAAAATTGAATAAGCTAGGAAACGTGGAAGCAATTATGCAGAAGCATTAAAATTGTTAATTTTCACTGGGCAACATAATTTTGGAATTGTTCATCAAGGACGATTTATTATTCGAATTTTCGGATTTCGAAAACACAGATTGTTTCTTTTGGTGTGCGACAAATGTGATCATATACACGTTATTATTCATTATTCATAAATATAAACTGCAACGATACTCACGTTATTTCAATAGTTTGGAACCTCTTCTGAATATCTCTTTCCTTCATATGTCGAGCGCGCAGACGACAAAAACTCGTTGTTATAACCCACTCGCTTTTTTAAGCAATGCTCTGTAGTAATTTGTAATGTAATGTAATCGTAAATGGCATTTGTCATTTGCGATTTGACCAGCGTTTAATAGAAAAAATAAAAATTGTTAAATTTTGATTACTTGACGATCCATTATTTTTTAACTGTTTGAAATATCTATTGCTATTTTTTAATCAACTGTTTAATTATCGAACATCTTCTTTCAAATATACAAGGTCTAAAATTTTGATTACCCCTACTTTCAAAGGTAATCGATAAATTCTGTAAATTGGGAGTTATCATTTTTTTGAAGCTAAAGAGGTACCACCTTCGAAAAAAGTTTTTCCAACAATGAATCCATACCTCTTTTTTGCTTTTCCATTTTCAGGTCTTCACAGGAATTGAGGCAGCCATAAAAAGAACGAATGCTCGTGCAGTTAAGCTCGAAAGATGTAAAAGTTTTGAATCTTGTCTAGCGATTTTTCGCTACGGATCGGAGAATTGGAGGCCAATGTCAAACGTCTGAATGAATATAATCGTCATCAAATACACGGTTCTCATTATCGAGATGTACGAATATTGGAATTTGATCGATTTTTCTCATTATTAAATTTATCTTTCACAAGCTTGAGAGAGATTTTAGAAAATATTCATCTTGGGATTATTTATCAAGGACGTTTAATCATTTAAATTTATCTGAGGCCTTAATGCCATTTAGTACTATGTATATATATTTAAAAAAAACAAGAATAAAGGACATTTTCGTAATATGCCAAAAACAAAAATCTTAATCTATGTTTTTCAGAAAAATTATATAAAAAAATTAACGAATTTAAAGAAAATAGTGAATCAATCTCGAGCGACTTGTTTTTTTCCATGATTACACTTTGTATTGTGAATTACATTATTACCGTCCCCCATTATTTGAAAACAAATACAAAAATGAGATCGAATTTCCACGAGCAGGGTTATCAGTGAGAATAATGAAACAGAGAAAAAGGGATTTTTTGTAATGATTAATTTAGAGTTCTCGAGCTTGAACTAAGAAATGTATTGCGTGGATGAATTTGTAACTATATATATTAAACATATATGATGTGTAACTACGTATTAAGGATAATCCAAATTCAATTTGAGTCTCCCAAGTATATGTGCATCCACGATGTCTAGGTCGGATAAACATTGTAACTGTTCTTTTTTTAGCTTTTTTCGTGAAAACGTAAAAATGCTCGTATAACAGACACGAACAAGCGAGTGAAAAAAACTTGAATCCAATCCAAAATGCAGATTCGTTATTAAAGATGAATTTTTCCGACTAAATTTTTTGATTAATCAATAAAATTCGTCAAATAACTATGTATATTATCAACATACCATTGTGTAACATATAGATATCAAATGTATTGGTTTCCTACGATATTTTGATGACGAAGAGGGAGACGTTGGAAACGACGAACAGTAAATAAAAATAAAAATACAAATGTTTCTGATTGAATTGATTCCTATTATTTATTTATCCAATTGTTTAAAATGTAATGAGGCAAAGAAACATTATACAAAAAAGATTTCAATATTAAATGCAATTTATCATTCGATTGAACGCAAAATTTGAAACATTGTTTTTTCTATTATACGACTCTGCCGATGATACATTGTATGGTACGCTATACCAACTCCACCACCGAGTGGAAGCGCACGATTATTCTTGTTACTCGAGGCACACGGTGAACAACTAATTCTGCTTCGTTCATTTTTTCAGTGTTATTTTCAATATTTTTTTTGGTGTTACTTTTCATTTTTATTATTGCCTTTCTTTTACATTTAATATTTTTTTGTGTTTTTTGTGTATATATTTTTTGTGTTTTTGTATATATATTTTTTGTGTTTTTTGTGTGTTTCGTACATTTTTATGGTGTGTCAGTATTCATATTTTGAGAAAACTTTTTACATGAGTTTTCTAATTACATTTTGATTAAATACTTACGGAGTGATCCATTTTATTCGCAATGCCACGAAAGGCTGCTGTGTCAGTGGACGACGCTGTGCAAAGTTTGAAAAAATTCATGCACCACTTTGCAACATCGGAACTGCCATCGTTTTCTTCCGAAGTATGGAAAGAAATTAGTTTAGATTTAAAAGAAAAGTGG
Source organism: Rhimphoctona megacephalus (assembly GCA_963989365.1). Taxonomy (NCBI): domain Eukaryota; kingdom Metazoa; phylum Arthropoda; class Insecta; order Hymenoptera; family Ichneumonidae; genus Rhimphoctona; species Rhimphoctona megacephalus. The sequence goes on along the minus strand of CAXDIM010000156.1, from coordinate 94,740 downwards.
ACCCCTCACCACGTTTATAACAGTGTGGTCCAGGATCGCCGTGAAATTCTCACTATTGCACGATCACAAAAAGGTGTTGTTATTCCGTTATCGACGAACCAAGTATCTCCAAAGTCCGATGATTCCACGTTAAACGAATCGACAACGTCCGGAGGTTCCAACAATTCGGATGTGAACCATGCAAATAATGAGCAACTATTTACAGTGCACCTCACACGTGAAGAATGGGACGCAATTAAACCCAAGAGTACGTATTCGATATATTGTATGTCAGTTGAATGTATGCTACAATATGCTTATTCTCGAAGTTTTCAAATGGCTCTAGTTTTTCAATGATTTTTTTTTTTTTTTTTTAGTAAATTGATATTTCAAATTTACGGAAAAGTAGTATTTTTCAATAAATAGTAACTTGATTCCCCTTAATAGTTCGTAAATATTTTTCAAACTGAATATATGTAGACTAATGTCGAGATTTTTCCGTCAGAACGTGGTAAGCAGAATGAATTATTTCAAGGTCATAAAAAAAAGATGTTTTAAGGACAGCACATTGCTAGATTTTTTGAAATGTTACAATCTTGAATTTCAGCTATTTGTATGAATATTATAGAGGTTTTTTCTTTGAGGTGATTATTTGCAAATTAAAAAGAAAACGAAACAGACATAGGAACATTTTTTTGTCGGATATACCCCTGAATCCCACTTTCTAATTAGCCGATAATACAAAAAACTTTTTCACTACAATCGTTCGACTAACTTACCCTTTCAGTTTCCTGCTCTGGAAGCGAAGAATCTACGCTGCAAAAAGGAGTCTGGACCAATACGATAGCAATTGCCATATCACGCCAAACAAAAATCCCATGCGCATATGTTTTCAAGCGTGCCAAAGTTTCGAGAGCTACAACCTGTAACAGTAAGTTTGTTAAAATTTCCGGCCGATGTAAGGCAAAATTTTGTGGGAACAAAATTAGTGCTTGCATTGAAGAGGAGCCAACGGACGGAGAGAGTGTTATTCTCAAAGTTTGGACAAATGATACTCGAAACGACAATACACACGAGGTCGCTAAACGTCCACTAAATGGGGCTTACAGAAAGGATACACAAAAAGATTTGGTGCATGAAGGTGCATCAAATTTTAGAAAGCGCAAGGCCCGAGAGGAAATGGACCTTGGTGATGCAGAACCACCATATCTTCCCAATGCTGCGGTGCTCCGACAAGCAAAGAAAGCGCGTGTGGACGGAGATTTGGGGCTCGGGACTATAAACAAAAGAAATTTGAATGCCTCAATTGAAGAAATATCTGAGCGTCCAGAATTTGCTGGAAAAATTGAGTATATCGCATCGTCACCTTTCATCGTTGTTTATCGTACTAGATCTCAGCACCATGCGTACAAAGAATATTGTAAAAAAACCATCAACAGTACAATCTTAATCGATGTAACAGGGAGCTTAGTGAAGAAGATGGTGAGAAACAACAGAACTCGATGTGGTCCAATTTTCTTGTATAGCATGGTTATCAATTATGACAAATTCACGATACCGGTTCACCAGATGCTCTCTGAAAAACACGATACACACACAATAATGATGTGGATACATTTATTCCTGCGAGCAGGTGCCCCAAAACCTAAAAGGGCGATATGCGATTATTCGAAGGCTCTCCTGTACGCGCTGTGCAGAGAATTAAACGGAACATCATTAAAAAATTATATCCAATACTGCTTTGAAAAGTTATTAGCGAACGAACCTATAGACGTTTCAACCCTCATGCATGTTGACGTTGCGCACATTATGCATGCTGTCTCAAACTGGAAATGTTGGAAGGCTGTTGCACATGTGGAAGTTAAGCAATTCTTTCTTAGGTGCGTTGGTTTGATGATGCAAGCATCCAACATAACTTACTTCAAAACAGTGTTAACATACACGATGACAGTGGCAGCTCAAAAATATCTGGACACGGTTGTCAAAATACCCATAGAAAATGACAAGCCGGCTAATAACATTCCATCCCTAAACACTGTCTTCGCAATCCGGAACAAGCTAGAAAAATTCATTGCCAAAGACGTTGTTACTATGAAAACAGTTGGATCCGATACTATTGCACACACTGAACACCTCCGGCCTGTTGACGATCTCTGCAATTACATCAAAGATGAATCCGATGGTGAAAAAATAAAAAGTATTGTGGGATGGGTCGATGGAATACGTGCGACAGCCACTGCAACAGAGGTCGAAGGCCATGAAATGAATGCATTTTTTGTACCTGGCTTCATTCCGTTGTTGAGAGATCTTGCTTTAGATTTCTCTATTTGGACAAATTGCACCATCCCTAACAGCGACAAAAGTGCATCTTCGACAGCCATTGAAAGCTATTTTAATGATGTGAAAACAAATGTTCTCGGAAAAGGGCTACGGCGGGCAGACAACTTTTTGATTACTCACCTGCGAGATATAGGAGGTGGAAGTCTTCTTTTCGTTGCACACACTGCAAGGCATGAAAATGAAGAACGAGCATCCGAAGAAGCCGATATACACAATGTGTCTAGCTTTTGTGAAATCAACCTACAAAATCCAGAAACTGTTCAGATTGATTCCGATCAATGGTCTTTAGAGAATTGGAGAAATCAAATACCAAAGTCCGAATTCATCAATCCGACTACATTTGACATCGATGAGGTTACAGACGAAGAAGAAGGCACGGTGGAAATCACATGGGATCATTCATACAGTCGCAATGAGGAAGAGCCTGAGCAAGAAATGCTGGGAGCGGATGGGATAATTAAGGAAGTTCATCTGGTACCGAGCAAGTCAGAACAAAAAACTGTTGTGAGTTTAGAGTGTTTAATCTCCAAAATTTAACCTCATTCTTTGGGACAAATTCATTCATTCTGAACTTTATAAGTATCTAATGGATTTTTGGAAGCCGTACAAATTTCTTTAAATATTTTTTTTATCAATATTGGAAGTTTCTTCCGAAACTGTCAAAATGATTGTAAATTTCATGTATACAGATGGGAAAGACACTAAAACCCATAAGAAACCGTGTTAATTCAGGAAATCTGTTTTTATTAATTTCTTACGAACAAGGTTTGTAGATACTGATGACTGTATTCAATTTTTTCAAATCCTCAACCAGATGAATCCCCCTAATAAGGCGTCAAATGGAGTACAACCCAAGGAAAATGAGGATACAAAGCAGAAGGGTACATACTTGAGATCATGTCCCGAGATACGATACATCAACAGGCGGGTTGATGCAAAACCGGCTACAACTGGACGGAAAATGAAACCCTTTTTCCTGGAAAATGGCTCGAGGTTGCAGCAACCTGTTAAAATAAATGGAAAATGCTACTTCGTTGAATCTACTTGCGCTTTCGATTCCGTGGTGCAAATTCTATTATCCGGAGCTGTCGACCATCCCAGCTATGATTCAGCGATCAAAAATTCCACTAACGCGACACTCCAATTTGTTGCCCAAACACTGACTGCTGGAGTCACGAAAAAAACCTACACTGATCGAGCACGACTTCTTTTGAATTGGTATTGTATTTTTTTTTTGACGTAACATAATAATTTTATAATGAAAATAATTCATAGTATTTTATTCCTTTCTCATGTGTTAATAATGATATTTTAACATTCATGATATTAAAATTAGAGACAATCCGATTCAGTTAACGTATCACGTGGTACGACCGGTCGATAAATGCCGTGAAGCACTCATTTAGTTTCGCGTCTTCGCGTGAGTCCGGGATTCGATCAGACGCCCAGATAGCCAAGTGATCGTACAGTACTAGTATGATCAGAGTACGCCGTACTATTGCGTGCTAATATTATATCTATATTATGCCGAATCGTACGTTTTGCTATCTGGGCGGTAATAGGATCAAGAGACTCGGTAGAGTCTCGGGACAAGTACATTTGACAGCTCTGTCGTCTGCTGGCCCGAGGCTCGCCAGAGTATATTATCTCTGAATAAAGTAAATTTCGGTAGTGGGGGTAAAAACTGAAAGTCATTTTCTCGAATTACGAAGCTCAGGAGATAGATTATGACTTGAAAATTGAACTGGAGACTAATTAAGAAAAAATCTTTCGATTGAGCTTTAAATCAGCACGATTGATGCCGTATTTGCTGAGAAAAAGCTTTGCCCAGGCTCAAAATTATGCAAAAATTCCAACACATCGAAGAATTTGACGTGTCTGTATATGTCACAATGAAAGGCCTCAGCGTGCCAATCGAGATTCTGATTGGTCACGAGTGTGGTCATTTCCACCGGTAAACCAGTGTACACACGAGTGATGTTTTTGAACGTGGCCCTGTGACTACATTTCTCTGCACCCATACCACGGAAAGTTTGAATATTTAACCAGTGTGACGGTAGTTTTAACTTTTGACAGTGTAAAGTGCGAGTCGTGTAAATCGCGTGTTTTTTAGATTGTGAAAAATCGTGATTCATCAATAGTTTAAATATATAAATAGTGCGAAAAAACGGTAATATATAAATATTGCGAAATGTGATAATAATATTTTTTAATATCTCGGAATTAATCATCAGCGAAATTAAAAAAGATAACCTCGCACCCGCTGGTGAAATCATTTTTGTTTCGGATTCCAGAAAAGCCAAATAAAAACAAATCTCACCACTCGTTGAGGTTATCATTTTTATTTTTCCGTATAAAATAATCCGAACAAAACCGTTAATTAGTGTGGCCGGAATAAGTGCTAGAAAATACAACGAACATAACCATAAAAATCAGTGTTATACGTTCTGAAAATGTGTGAACTCGGAAATAATGTTGTTGAAGTTTCAATCTAGAACGCCACGATTTTTTTTTTTAATCATGTCACTTAAATTTTTCTTACAGATCAAAAGACTGTGTTTTTTTTCCAAAAGTGAGTGTATGAAAATAGTTGTGACAAGATGTATCATGTGCTCATAAATAAAAACCTGTAAAAATATTAATTGTTGATAAAATACTTTAATTATAAAAATTTGACAATTAACTTTTGTCGTGAAATCATGATTTTCAATACTTTTCAGGTGCGGTCTACAAATAAACATAACATTTCCAATATTCTGCAGGCTGTGTTCAGTTCCTTCGATTTTTCTTTCTGGCTTCAAGAAATTTACCAATATACTAAAGGCGCTGCGAGCTGTGAATTGGGCTGAGATTCTCTGCTTCGACAATTTGATCTAAAAAACTGGTGAAACTTAAAGCAATGAAGCATTTGCCATTCCTTGCGGAAACAAGAGATGCCTTATTTCCTTTGCATACAAGGATCACCGCTTCGTTACTGCGAGCTGTGCTAAGTTCCTTCGCTCTTTCTTTTTGGCATCGCACTACATATTTTATATTGAGCTGGGGTTTTACTGATTATGTCAGCATAAATATTCAAGGATCATCTGTTATCATATTTCACAACAAGCCGAAGGATCAGAAATTCAGCAATAGTGTAATGGCATTGCTCGGTCAGGCTTGTGCAAAAGATATAAGTGGAAATAAAAGCATGAGAAAACAATGTAAAAATTCAATATTCATTCAAGTTTTTAGTGTGCATTGTGATATGATTTGTTAAAAAAAAAAGTGTTCCACAAATATTTCTATACGGTTTCATTTTTGGTCTTTCGCTCATGTTTTTCTCATATTAGTGAAATGCACATTGCTGAGACGCACCAAATATATGTATCGAATTTCTCAATATACTGCAGGAAACGCGAGGTGTTAACTGAAATGAATTTCTGCGCTTTGTTTGTGCAAGCTGTACTAAGTTCGTTCGCTTTTTCTTTATAGCATCGCATTGCATATTTGATATTGAGCTAGGGTTTTACTGGTTATGTCAGCGTAAATAATCAAGGATTATCTGTTATAATGTAAAAATTCTAGGATTCAGAGCTGTTCAGAAAAAAAGAAGTTATATCCTGGCCAAAAATCCCCTCCCCGGGGAAAAAACCTTGGACAAGTACATTTGTTGACCCCTGTTTCCATTTGTTTTCACAGAAAAAAACTACCTAAAAAAGTACAAAATTTTTAAAAAATTGGCAAGATTGAGTTAGGAAAAAGAAGATTGTTTCTATAAAATAACTATACTCCAAATGACAAATAGAAATGAAAAACTTCATATATTTTATCGAGATCCCAAGAAAAAAAGCAACAATGCCCATCGTGAATGTCTGGTAAAAAATAGTCTACAAGTAAATGATCAATTTGCGCATAAAAAAAATAATTACTTTACAAAAACAGAAATGGAAAAGCCAATGATTTACGTTCAGCATTAAAATTGATAATATCAATAATAGGACAAGTATTTTATTGTCGCTTGAGGATGGAGTATTTAAAAAAAAGCAAAAATTAGTTGGTTATTGAAAAAAGTCACCAATGTACAAAAATAAAAATCGGTCAAGAGAACAGAGTCCAGAAAAAAAAATCGGGATGAAAAAAAACTTGAAGAAAAAAATTTCAAACGAAAAAAATTAGATTGAAAAAAAAATTTCGGCCGAAGTACTTGGCGAGTTTTTTTGCTTAGCTTGGATCACGTAATGTATTTCACGTAATGTTGTATATGTTATAAACTCGCCAAGTACTTCGGCCGAAATTTTTTTTTCAATCTAATTTTTTTCGTTTGAAATTTTTTTCTTCAAGTTTTTTTTCATCCCGATTTTTTTTTCTGGACTCTGTTCTTTTGACCGATTTTTATTTTTGTACATTGGTGACTTTTTTCAATAACCAACTAATTTTTGCTTTTTTTTAAATACTCCATCCTCAAGCGACAATAAAATACTTGTCCTATTATTGATATTATCAATTTTAATGCTGAACGTAAATCATTGGCTTTTCCATTTCTGTTTTTGTAAAGTAATTTTTTTTTTTTATGCGCAAATTGATCATTTACTTGTAGACTCTATTTTTTACCAGACATTCACGATGGGCATTGTGGCTTTTTTTCTTGGGATCTCGATAAAATATGTGAAGTTTTTCATTTCTATTTGTCATTTGGAGTATAGTTATTTTATAGAAACAATCTTCTTTTTCCTATCTCAATCTTGCCAATTTTTTAAAAATTTTGTACTTTTTTGGGTAGTTTTTTTCTGTGAAAACAAATGGAAACAGGGGTCAACAAATGTACTTGTCCAAGGTTTTTTCCCCGGGGAGGGGATTTTTGGCCAGGATAAAATAATACGTAAATGTGAATAATCGAAAGGAGTCGGAAAGACAAAATAACACGCGGCAGGGTTCACGACCTTCACGAGTTCCGAGCTCATGTGTGTCCTGTGTTCTGTGTTATGTGGGCGGCATTAAAGTTTGTGTGCATTTACTGAAAGAAAAGAGACGCGCGACCGCGCGGTGTGGGTGGTTGAAATCAATCGTACCCGATATTCGTTCTTCTGCATCTTTCTATGATGCTGAAGTTTCCATCGTTGGAAAAAAACGAAATTGAAAATTTTTCAAAGTTAACTTGGTAACTTTTTTATTTCGCGAATCATTTAGGATGGTCAAAAGAATGAGGGTCACAAAGTTTCACCAGGGTCGCAGCTCCGGAAAGAAGTATTTAAGGGGGTTAAAGTCTTGAAAAAATTCTACCACCCATGCTATGGAACTCGGTAACTTTTTTATTTCACGAAGCGTTAGAACGACCGAAAGGGAAGTTACAAAAAAATTGGCGAAAAATTTGCAGCTCCGGAAAAGAGTATTTAAGGGGGTTAAAGTTTTGAAACAATTCTACCACCCACGCTATGGAACTTGGTAACTTTTTTATTTCAAGAATCGTTAGAATGATCGAAAGAGAAGTTACAAAAAAATTGGCGAAAAATTTGCAGCTCCGGAAAAGAGTATTTAAGGGGGTTAAAGTTTTGAAACAATTCTACCACCCACGCTATGGAACTTGGTAACTTTTTTATTTCACGAATCGTTAGAATGATCGAAAGAGAAGTCACGAAAAAATTAGCGAAAAATTTGCAGCCCCGGAAAGGAGTATTTAAGGGGGTTGAAATTTTGAATAAATTCCTCCACCCACGCTATGGAACTTGGTAAGTTTTTTATTTCATGGATCGTTATAATGACCAAAAGAGAAGTTAGAAAAAAATTGGCGAAAAATTTGCAGATCCGGAAAAGAGTATTTAAGGGGGTTGAAGTCGAAACAATTCTTCCACCCACGCTATGGAACATGGTAACTTTTTTATTTCGCGAATCATTTAGGATAGTCAAAAGAATGAGGGTCACAAAGTTTCACCAGCGTCGCAGCTCCGGAAAGAAGTATTTAAGGGGGTTAAAATCTTGAAAAAATTCTACCACCCATGCTATGGAACTCGGTAACTTTTTTATTTCACGAAGCGTTAGAACGACCGAAAGGGAAGTTACAAAAAAATTGGCGAAAAATTTGCAGCTCCGGAAAAGAGTATTTAAGGGGGTTAAAGTTTTGAAACAATTCTACCACCCACGCTATGGAACTTGGTAACTTTTTTATTTCACAAATCGTTAGAATGATCGAAAGAGAAGTTACAAAAAAATTGGCGAAAAATTTGCAGCTCCGGAAAAGAGTATTTAAGGGGGTTAAAGTTTTGAAACAATTCTACCACCCACGCTATGGAACTTGGTAACTTTTTTATTTCACGAATCGTTAGAATGATCGAAAGAGAAGTCACGAAAAAATTAGCGAAAAATTTGCAGCCCCGGAAAGGAGTATTTAAGGGGGTTGAAATTTTGAATAAATTCCACCACCCACGCTATGGAACTTGGTAACTTTTTTATTTCATGAATCGTTATAATGACCAAAAGAGAAGTTAGAAAAAAATTGGCGAAAAATTTGCAGCCCCGGAAAAGAGTATTTAAGGGGGTTGAAGTCGAAACAATTCTTCCACCCACGCTATGGAACTTGGTAACTTTTTTATTTCGCGAATCATTTAGGATAGTCAAAAGAATGAGGGTCACAAAGTTTCACCAGCGTCGCAGCTCCGGAAAGAAGTATTTAAGGGGGTTAAAGTCTTGAAAAAATTCTACCACCCATGCTATGGAACTCGGTAACTTTTTTATTTCATGAAGCGTTAGAACGACCGAAAGGGAAGTTATAAAAAAATTGGCGAAAAATTTGCAGCTCCGGAAAAGAGTATTTAAGGGGGTTAAAGTTTTGAAACAATTCTACCACCCACGTTATGGAACTTGGTAACTTTTTTATTTCACGAATCGTTAGAATGATCGAAAGAGAAGTTACAAAAAAATTGGCGAAAAATTTGCAGCTCCGGAAAAGAGTATTTAAGGGGGTTAAAGTTTTGAAACAATTCTACCACCCACGCTATGGAACTTGGTAACTTTTTTATTTCACGAATCGTTAGAATGATCGAAAGAGAAGTCACGAAAAAATTAGCGAAAAATTTGCAGCCCCGGAAAGGAGTATTTAAGGGGGTTGAAATTTTGAATAAATTCCACCACCCACGCTATGGAACTTGGTAACTTTTTTATTTCATGAATCGTTATAATGACCAAAAGAGAAGTTAGAAAAAAATTGGCGAAAAATTTGCAGCCCCGGAAAAGAGTATTTAAGGGGGTTGAAGTCGAAACAATTCTTCCACCCACGCTATGGAACTTGGTAACTTTTTTATTTCGCGAATCATTTAGGATAGTCAAAAGAATGAGGGTCACAAAGTTTCACCAGCGTCGCAGCTCCGGAAAGAAGTATTTAAGGGGGTTAAAGTCTTGAAAAAATGCTACCACCCATGCTATGGAACTCGGTAACTTTTTTATTTCACGAAGCGTTAGAACGACCGAAAGGGAAGTTACAAAAAAATTGGCGAAAAATTTGCAGCTCCGGAAAAGAGTATTTAAGGGGGTTAAAGTTTTGAAACAATTCTACCACCCACGCTATGGAACTTGGTAACTTTTTTATTTCACGAATCGTTAGAATGATCGAAAGAGAAGTTACAAAAAAATTGGCGAAAAATTTGCAGCTCCGGAAAAGAGTATTTAAGGGGGTTAAAGTTTTGAAACAATTCTACCACCCACGCTATGGAACTTGGTAACTTTTTTATTTCACGAATCGTTAGAATGATCGAAAGAGAAGTCACGAAAAAATTAGCGAAAAATTTGCAGCCCCGGAAAGGAGTATTTAAGGGGGTTGAAATTTTGAATAAATTCCACCACCCACGCTATGGAACTTGGTAAATTTTTATTTCATGAATCGTTATAATGACCAAAAGAGAAGTTACAAAAAAATTGGCGGAAGGATCAGGCGCCCGGAAAGTACCGTACCAAAGTTAATTGCGGAAAAGAGGGTTGAGAATATTCCAAAAAAGTCCAGCACCCACGGTATGGATCTTGGTAACTTTTTTATTTCACGAATCGTTAGAACGACCGAAAAAGAAGTTAGAAAAAAAATTGGCGAAAAATTTGTAGCCCCGGAAAAGAGTATTTAAGGGGGTTGAATTCGAAACAATTCTTCCACCCATGCTATGGAACTTGGTAACTTTTTTATTTCGCGAATCATTTAGGATAATCAAAAGAATGAGGGACACAGAGTTTCACAAGGGTCGGAGCTCCGGAAAGAAGTATTTAAGGGGGTTGAAGTCTTGAAAAAACTCTACCACCCATGCTATTGAACTCGGTAACTTTTTTATTTCACGAATCGTTAGAACGACCGAAAGAGAAGTTACAAAAAAATTGGCGAAAAATTTGCAGCCCCGGAAAAGAGTATTTAAGGGGGTTAAAGTTTTGAAACAATTCTACCACCCACGCTATGGAACTTGGTAACTTTTTTATTTCACGAATCGTTAGAATGATCGAAAGGGAAGTCACGAAAAAATTAGCAAAAAATTTGCAGCCCCGGAAAGGAGTATTTAAGGGGGTTGAAATTTTGAATAAATGCCACCACCCACGGTATGGAACTTGGTAACTTTTTTATTTCATAAATCGTTATAATGACCAAAAGAGAAGTTACAAAAAAATTGGCGGAAGAATCAGGCGCCCGGAAAGTAACGTACCAAAGTTAAATGCGGAAAAGAGGGTTGAGAATACTCCAAAAAAGTCCACTACCCACGGTATGGATCTTGGTAACTTTTTTATTTCACGAATCGTTAGAACGACCGAAAAAGAAGTTAGAAAAAAAATTGGCGAAAAATGTGCAGCTCCGGAAAAGAGTATTTAAGGGGGTTAAAGTTTTGAAACAATTCTACCACCCACGCTATGGAACTTGGTAACTTTTTTATTTCGCGAATCATTTAGAATAGTCAAAAGAATGAGGGACACAAAGTTTCACAAGGGTCGCAGCTCCGGAAAGAAGTATTTAAGGGGGTTAAAATCTTGAAAAAATACTACCACCCATGCTATTGAACTCGGTAACTTTTTTATTTCACGAATCGTTAGAACGACCGAAGGAGAAGTTACATAAAAATTGGCGAAAAATTTGCAACCCCGGAAAAGGGTATTTAAGGGGGTTAAAGTTTTGAAACAATTCTACCACCCGCGCTATGGAACTTGGTAACTTTTTTATTTCGCGAATCATTAGAATGATCGAAAGAGAAGTTACGAAAAAATTAGCGAAAAATTTGCAGCCCCGGAAAGGAGTATTTAAGAGGGTTGAAATCTTGAATAAATTCTACCACCCACGCTATGGAACTTGATAACTTTTTTATTTAATGAATCGTTATAATGACCAAAAGAGAAGTTACAAAAAAATTGGCGCAAGAAACAGGAGCCCGGAAAATACCGTACCCAAGTTTAACTTGGGAATCTCCACTGAACAGCAACACTGCTCTTAATATCCGTACTGCGCAATTCATAACATCTCTACATCTAGACCTGTGTATCCTCAATACTATTTTTTACACTGCATAATCCTTCCGACGTTAAAAACTGGATTATTGAATGATAATATCCCCATCTTCCTCATTGCGCGACGAGCTACCGGGAGGAGCATCGCTGTCTCGCTTAGCGGCGCGTAAGCAGAGAGGCAAGCTATCGCTGTCTCACTCGCCCAGTGGCCTGTGAAGAGTTCTCGTTCAGCGTAGTGCGGGACGTGACGGTTAGCAAATGTCTGCCATTCGTGCAGAGGACGTATGTTTGAACGTTAACACCATCAGCTTACGCCCTTCTCCTTCTCACAGAATCAAAGCTCCTGACACGATCACGTTGAATACCCTAAATAATCATATCTCAGGATAAACTGAAGCAATTGACTTGCAACGAAAACTAATAGAAAAAGATTATTCCCGAAAATTTCCTTACAAATTTTCAGAACTTTCACTCAAACTGTGTCCCCGTGAAAGGTTTTTGAAAACGTGGTGACGTCATAAAATCGGCGTATGCATGAATGCAAGCGTGCGGCAGGGCTCGCGTTGACTATTCATACTTTTTCTTTTAATACTCGGAGTTAAACCGCTGCGCGACTTCTGGTTCAAAGAACGGAGTTGTCCTCAAGTACAGATGAGAAGAGTAGAGTTCTTAAATCACTGCAACGTAACGAATATACTCGTGTAAGTCCACTCGATAACATTTTTACTCTGATTCTCTCCATTCTATCCATCGTGTATAACGCCCTTAGTCCCAAACACATTGAGTCGGATATTTGAGATTGCTCGAAAAAATTCTATCGCCTGCAGTATGGATTTTGGTAACTTTATTACCGTTGAAGTAGTAGAAAGTACCGTTCAAAGGGGTTGATGCATTGAAAAAATTCTACCACCTACGCTATGGATCTTGGTAACTTTTTTATTTCACGAATCGTTAGAATAACCGAAAGAAGGGTTGAAGCAAAATTGGTGGAAAATATGGTTTAAGGTGGTTGAAGTTTTGAAAAAATTCTACCACCCACGCTGTGGATCTTGGTAACTATTTTATTTCACGTATCGCTCAAATAATCGAAAATAGAGTTAGAAATAAAGTGGCGAAGAAAACAGGAGCGCGGAAAGTATTTCACCAAAGTTCGATCTGGAAAGAAGGGTTGAGAATGCTCCAAAAAAAAATTCACCACCTACGGTATGTATTTCGGTAACTTCTTTATTTCACATATTATTCACATAACCGACAAAAGTGTTAGATAGAATATTTGCCACAATATTAGAGACCCGGAAAACACCTCTGAAACATCAGGTCTGATCAATCGCCCGATCGAGTACATTACGGTTTTCCGCGATGCTTGGAAACTTTTTCATTTGAGAAATCATTCAGAAATGTCATCAAAGTGGAGGAGACTGCGATTCAATCAATAGACACGGTAGCTGCTCGACGCCAAGTATTAAAAAAGCGCCAGCGCGAGACCTGCCGCACTCTCTTTTATTCGAACATGCCGGTTTTATGACGTCATAGCGTTTTTAAATCGCTCTCACGGACGAATCATTTAAGTAAAGAATCTCAATATTGGTGGCGAATTTTTTTTTTGGATTTTTCTCTTTCTATTGGTTTTGTTGCAAGTAGATCCGTTCAGCCAATCTTGAGATATGATAATTTAGTGCATTAAAAACGAACGTTTTAGGAACATTTTATTTCTTGGAGACAGAGAGGCGTAGGTAAAGCTTGTTTACATTGGGCTTCCGTCCTTTGCAGGACTGGTATACATTTTTCTATCTGATGATGTTCTGACGTTACGCACTACGCTGAACGAGACTACCCCCTCTTTTCACGGGCCAGTGAGCGAGTGAGACAGCGATAGCTATACCCCTCTGCTAACGCGCCGCTGAGCCACAGCCACAGAGACAGCGATAGATATATACCCCCTCTTATCGCACGACGCCGAGCGAAAGGAACCACGCAAAGCGTGATATATTAAAATGTATAGCAAAATAAATTAATAACTGTTTAGATATAAACGAAAAATTAGTTTCCAAAAGTAAAAAAAGAACGCCAAGCATTGAAAAATTGTGTCCTAAGTTACGGGTGTGTGTCATTTACTCAAAATGAATTTAGCACAACAATTTACCAAATACATTGTACCTATTAATAGCTCGGGAGTTGTTGAATATATTGTTGACAATGAAAAATTACAATCCCATTCGGAGAAATGAGCATACAAGTTTTAAGCAGAAAATTAAAACAAAAATAATTTTTAAACAAAATAATTGAATTGAAAAAACAATTTCAACGCAGAGCTTGGCGAGTTCTATTTTGGTAAACAATTCCAGTGAACTCGGAAGTTCTGCGTTGAAATTCTTTTTTTAATTCAATTATTTTATTTAAAAATTAATTTTGTTTCAATTTTCTGCTTAAAACTGGTATGCTCATTTCTCCGAATGTAATTGCAATTTTTCGTTGTCAACAATATATTCAACAAATCCCGAGCTATTAATAGGTTCAATATATTTGGTAAATTGTTGTGTTAAATTAATTTTGAGTAAACGACACACACCCGCAACTTAGGACACAATTTTTTAATGCTAGGTATATACTTTTCGAAAGCACCCATCGAGGCGGTACAATTCCATGATGGTCCGGATCTACTAAAGCATTTTTTTCCGTACATGTTTTGTTTGAGCGGCCACAAGGAGACTATAGATATTGTCAAAAAATTTTAACGTGATCGATTCCTCATAGCAATTGGAATTCTCATGAGGAATTATATTGACGGGTTTGCGAATCCAACTAGCGGCAGTCGGTACAAAGCGGGTACAGTCAGAAAGATTACATTCAACTCCACGTTGAGAAAAATCGAAAAAAAAGGTTCTCCACTTTCAAATTTGTTACTCAACCCGTCCCTCCCTAAGGACGATTTGAAAAAATAGAAAAGCCTGAAAACCGTCATATTCGAGTATATAAGAGTGCGGCAGGGCTCGCGCTGACTTTTTTTTAAATACTTGGCGTCGAGCCGCTATCGCGCCGCTTCATTATTATGCTCATTTACGCGCAAAATTGAGTGAAATGCCTCACAGCCATATGTATGTACATGTATTATTTTATTAAGAATAACAATTTCATATGCATTGTGTAATGTTTTGTCCGGTATTCAAGCAACAAATTTACTTACTCTCGATTATCGTAGAGCGCCAGCCGAAGATTTCTCCCCGAGAAATTTTTTAACGATGAAAGAGAATAAAAATATGAAAGTTTTACCCAGCTAGGCTAGCTTTCGAGATTGGTAGAGGGGCATAGGTATTCCGATGAAATAATGAAAATAATTTTGACAAATCAGAGCATCTCGGGATTACAAATAATGATTTATTGATTGAATAAAATAGCAATTGGTAAATTTATCCATGAAATAAACAACGATAGCTTTAATTCTCGAAAGAAAAATATAACAATGATCAATTGGATAATAGTTCCAAAATAATACAATTTTCTAAAATGAGTTCGAACAATACAATCCTACTTTCGTCTTTGTCGTTTCGATTTTTGTTCAATATTTCACATTACATCAATTTCAACAACGATGGCCGATAATAGCGGTAACGATTGGGCATGACCCTTCCAGATATCGCGACAAATAATTTTCTCGGCCAAGATAACACAAATTTAACAAATTCAACAGAATAACTTAACCTATGACTATGCTACACCTTTTTTCTTACAATTTTTCAGCTCAAAAATATCACTCACTAGACATTTTCGCACGAGATAAGTTTTCGTATGATCTCCAGACACGAACCTAACTGTGTGTGACCCTTGAAAACCGCTTATCAAATGTCTTTTTGTTATAAACAAAATCCGTTTTTCAAAACTCAAAATGACGGATCCAATATGGCGGACCAAAAAATTAAAAATAACCCTCTAGCTTCGAAATTTCGTATCTAAGGGGTTTTTTGGGTCGCTGATAATTATTCTGGAATGAGATTTTCGAATTCAAGCTGGCGAATCCAATGTGGCGGACCATAAAATTAGAAAATCTCGCTCTAGCTTTGGAAACTTTGTATATAGGGATTTTCGGGGGTCACTGATACCAAATCCGATATTCAATTTCAAAATTCATAAACAAATTCAGTAGCATAAGCGAGTACAAAGGAATGAAATTAATTACGCCTCCTTCCACTGCGGAAAAGTAGTTTTTGGCTTCTAGGTCCGCCACATCGGACCCGCTATTTTGGATTTGGAAAATTCAATTTTGCGATTATGTGAGATGTGGTAACGCGGATTTTGAGACCTAACCCCCCACCCTTTACCTCTTCGCACGATCTTAACGTCTCCTTCGAGAACGTTCGCTAAATGCTCGCTCGTCAAATAATAATAATACCGAACTTCTAGAATATTCGATAGCGACGGAAAACGACAGTTTATCTCAATGTTGATTGACGCACCGCGAATCCGACGGTTCAGGGTGAGGGCTTTGAGTTAGCGACCCCCGCTCGATGATTTGAAATATTCCCGCGCTCTTCGGCCGACTAGCGAGAATGATGATGACGACGTCTGAATTGAGACGATATTTCTTCTTTCCCGACGCCGATCCCTTGATTATTTGAGACTCGTCGCTCGTTCGTAAAAAAATATTGAATAAATAGAATAAATTTAATAAAAATAAATACGACATCGCATGAGTTTTTTCTTTTTGCTCGAGAGAGAATCTTTTAATGTCGAAAAACGCATTCTCCTGTGCCACTTGTCGATATTTTAACATTTTCTGTGACTAGCAGAATTGCCAAGTCATGGCATATAATAATCATTATACGTATATAAATTTAATATTCAATTGAGTTTTTATTACCAGGAAAGTTCGTACGTGTGTGACCACAACTCGATCACAAGCCTTATTTGTTAATGTGTGTGCATTCGCACTCACTCACCCTCGCACGCACATACGAACACACACTTGCACATCCATAAAAATATTTCACAGGCAAATTAATTGTTTAATGAATTATGAATGAAGATCGAAAAAATACAATAATTATATATTCCAGAGGCTATCACAAAATATATATATCTAGGGTCGCGGTAGCGACTCGAGACAAGTACATTTATAAAAGAGTTCGCTCCAAGACTCTTTACCGGAGCGACCACGATTCCAACTGTTATCGAAAACTTTCAAAAATTGTTTCTGTAATAATCAAATAATTACAGCAGTTTGAAGGATGTTGCAGGTTCACGTATTTCTTTTTTTTTCTTTCGATCGTGACCACTTGGAACTCTGTACAGGTAACCGTATAATGTATGGACATGGGGACCGTATGGTCTAGAGCACGAAAATTTCACCTATTTTCACGATTTTTTTTTTGCCATAAAAAATTTAAAAATCGATGTTTTAACTTTTCGGGTTTATTACTACCTTTATTAAGTATACAAAAAATTTTTTTTTTAATTTTAAAAACAGTGTTTATTATCATATAATTGGCATTGAAGACGACCCTCTCGAAAAATCCGACCCGGACGGTGAAGATCGATCCGAGACTTCTACTCATCTGAAACACAAAATTCAAGAAGATTCTTAATCAGAAAGAGTGCAGTTATGGTCGGGACTAGAACAAATCGAAAAAATTAAAAATTGACAAAATGGCGCGCTTTTGAAAAAAAATTCGTAAAATCGGGTTTTTTTTTCACTAGTTTTTTAGTATAAACAATAAGAAATTATTTAAATAAAATTATGATTGTAGTTCCGACGATAGCCATACATGTTGTGAACAACATATCCAAATTTCAAGTGATTCGGTTGAATAGTTTTTTTGTTTTCACCTGCGCAGTGCCGAAAAAAGTCGTTTCGAGATAAATGAGTTTAAAGTTTGAGGTACAGATATTTTCAAAAATTGAGCAAATTTTGAATACTTACAGTTAATCCGCGATTCCGGCACCATATAGGATTCCTTCGGAACGTTCATAATTCAAGATTTCCTCACTCCTTTCATTTCTTCGAGCTGTCCGAGCCTCTTTGGAGTTGTCCGTGCTCCTACGGTTGGCGCTCGATACTCGCAGCTCGTCTCGGTTTTGCGCTAGTTGCTCCGCTTGTGGCCCGATTGTTATGCCCATGGTCTCCATTATTTTCAATAGGGATGCAAATCCTTCATTGAATATGCAAGCGGAAATGTGAGTGGCAATATCAATGATTTTTTTTCCGGCAAACAGATGTTTCGGCGCAAGGTGCCACACGCAAGCATTGAAACTTTCGTTATTGTTCTGCGTATTACTGCCAATACACCTTTCCAATAAAGTCTCTGCTGTCAATTCTTCATAAATTGGTTTTAATATCTCTTGTGCTTCATCGCACAGAGCAGGTGGGTGCTCGTAGGTGTCTAAAGTACCTGCAGCCTCACTTTGACGCCACTTGCACCACGATTCGGAACCTGGAGGACAGTACGAGTGTTGCGGATTTTCATCTGTTGAAATTTTGTGATAATATGCTGCCCATATTTCACTTCTCATCCCTTCAGTCGAATCTGAATTACGTCTAATTGCTAGACCGTAATAAGTTGACAGCTCTTGCAATAATTTATTCGTCAATTGTTGACGCTTCGGTGTTTTATTTATCGATTTCCGCTGTGTCTTTTTTCCCTCTTCTTTTTCTGTCAATTTCTTTGTTGCTTTCTTTATTTGTGCATGTTTTTTTTTCGCATCAACAGCACGTTTGTACAAACGTTTTTTAACATGCAAAACACATTCTTTTTTGCAAACTAAAAAATCATCCCCGTAAGGCTTTGTGTCCAATAAGGCTTTGAACGTTTTCGTGTCGCCGTCTCCGATATAGTTCGCGTATTTTACGTTGTACAACTCTTCCGATCTCTTGAACATTTCCACGATGCCGTCTACCTCCATTTTGCCAGCACTTCCGGTATGATTTGCGTCACAGTGATCTTCATGCTCTCGATACCACGCTTCATATTCAATCGTATCCTCTTGGCCTTTCCATTGAGAGCAGGCTTGACATATACTGCATTTGACGACAACATCTAAAATTTTATTACTGTATTTCCCTATTAACGAGGCAATACCGAGAAGCGATGAGAATCCACGTTTCGCCCACGATCCATCACCAGACACAGAAAGTTCATCCGCGGGACGCCCAGCTTTTACATTCAACTCGACTTCTTCTTTCAATGCTCTTTGGAAAACGATTTTCGCGACGGCTTCAGCTGCAATTTTTATATTGTCCACGATGCCGTAATATGTACTCTTACAAATTCCTTGTCCAAGATCCATGAGACCGCAGAAATTTTTCAAGCCTTCAAATCCTACTCCAAGCATTCTCAGGGCGAGAACAAGTCGACGGTTGATTTCAAATGCCTTATCAATTAACGGCGAAGACAAAATAAAAGTTTCTTTACACTCACACTTCACAGAGAGTTTGAATCCTAGACCACGTTGTCCGTTTTTGCTAAAAGTGACCGCACCGTTACAATCTTTACACTTCAACAACTGTTGCAACGTTAAAAATATCATGCTGAATTCGATGATGCAATAATTGAAAGTAGGACTAACGTTTACTTCCAATTCCTCATTGCCTTTTAATTTTTTCGCAGACGTGCTCGTAAAATCAGTAGTATTTTCGATAGTGAATCGATTGCCCTTGAAATATCTTTTGCGACCTACAGAAGATGGTCGTCTAGAAGAGTCACGGCCTTGCTTTCTATCCATATTTTCTGATATTTTATTTCAAAATTTTCGATGTTGGTTCGTCAAAACGTAACGTTGTACTGATCAAGTCAGGGGAAAGCGAAATGACCGTTTCCCTCACAAATGTTCGACAATAGGTATATTTCGGGGAAGGGAAAAGTATATATAGGTATATAGTATGTACTATATACAGGTATATATTTTCGGAGAAGGATTGGGACAGCTGCTGCGCTCCGATTAGGTTACCGGTTAGCGCTAGACCCGTTAGGAGCGCGCGGACCGCTCTCTACCTGCGTTATGGGCTGTAGAAGCTGTAATATTGAGAATTTCCGCATGAAAATTTCACAGTATATTCTTGAGATACTATACTTTCGACATATCGAAAAAAAAAAAAATCGATTTTTTCAAATTTCTAGACCATACGGTCCCCTTAATAATTCAATCAATCTCTAGTATATATACTAAGCTGGTTCTAACCCAGGTCCTCTCAGCGGGGGTGAGGAAACGGGGGAGCGCTGGTGCGGGGAAGGGTCTGGTGGAGGTGAAGGGTCTGCGGTGCTGGGCCCGCTCGAGATGAATGAGTGGTGGGGGGTAGTGGGTGTGAGAAAGATAGATGTGCTGATGGAAGAGATCTAGGAGTGTGCGAGAGAGATAGAAGAAAAAAATGAAAAGATAGTCGATTCAAAAAGAAATATGTATGAGGGTGGGGTTTATAAATTAATGAGATATTTTTTTTTGTTAACTATAAAATATGGGAAAAAATTGAATTTATTGATTTTGGTACAATATAATTTTTGTATAATTATATTTGTCATAAATATATATGTAAATGCTGCAGCTTCTGCAACAAAGAAAAAAACCCATATTTTATGAAAAAAAATTATTTTAAGAAAAAAGTGGGGGAAAATAAGTAAAAAAAAAACACTTGACTTACTATTGATTAATACACACTCCACATGTATTATATGCCACGAAGACTGATAAAGATCTACGGCAGTTCCCGCACCACTGGTCGGAGAGCAAATCGTATCTATACTTACGAAAGATGTGAGATCTCAATGGTTGAGATATTGATGAAAAAAAGAAAAAGAAAATTTATCATCAATTAGTCAATAGTTAGGAAGAATGGAAAAACTTGAAAAGACGGGGGATCCCAATGATTGAGAGATTGTTTCTCAAAAAAAGGCGCGTTTATAGAAATTTGTCAAATAGCTGCGCACCCACCCCCCTCCACATTCTTTGCAATCCCTAATGTTATTCTAAACTTTATCTATAATCTCACATTAATGATGCAATGGTAGGTGTATGGGAATATGTGAGAGAGAGATGGATAGATGTATGGTGTAGTAAGTATGAGAGAGTTGAATGAAAGGAAATTTATTACATTTCATCGATAGTTAAAAAAAAAAATAAAAAATAATAATACTGAAAAAATCGATAAGACGTGAGATTGGGGAAGTTGAATGTTCATTCTGAAAGTTGAAGTCAAGATGGAAAGATGTGCAAGCATGTATACAATCCATCCGTCGAAAGAGCCATGGGAATTGACGAAAAACGAGCTTGAATCAATTCCTAAGGCTGTTTTTTTAAAGTATTACAGTGCTTTCATTAATAATCTGTGGGATCGCTTGCCTGAACATTTGCAGCGTGATAGTGAGATAGCATCGTATCGCGAATGCAACGATCATTTTAATCAACCATGGGAGTGGGGGCATGTTGATGCCCAGGGACCTTCACGTCGAGATTGTGAAAAGTGCTATATAATGGAAGAGCTCATATACGTGTATGCAATTAACCGCATTAAGAATCCGAGAGAATTGACGAGAAGCGAGCTTCTAATTTTGTCACCTACGATCTTTAAAAAATATTTTAGCGAGTTTACGGATATACTATGGGATCGTATGCCGAGCTATTACCAATGTGATAGTGAAATTAGATCTTATCGACGATGTCATGAACATTGGAATACATCTTCGATGGATGATCATATCGATGGCCCTACACCTCAACGTCGAAATTGTAGAAAGTGTCAGAAGAGTGAAGCGGAGGGGAGTGTTGAACGTGTTTGTGCCTGTTTAGGATGCAGGTGTTCACGACGTCTGCAAAATCAAAACGACGACGCGTCTGAACCAGTTTAGGGTGATACAGTCGAGGGAGGTTGTATTGGATGACGCGTTCGACCAGATCGAACTTGTTTTAAATTTTTTGGAAAATGTGAAGGAGGGATATGATGGAGTCTGGGGAAGGGATGGATGAAAAACCTACAAATAGCCGAGCATGGAAGAGAAGAGCATCAATTCACGGCTTCACAAGTTTCAGTCAATACGTGATCTTTGAAAAAAAAAAAAAATCTCGAAACCACATTCATAAAATGGAGTTCTCTGGAATCAACAACGTCACTTCGCAGTCTGAATTCCTCCCCACTAAGAAGATGAAGGAACTCCAAGTCAACGAAGAATATCTCATCTCCGACTTTCGATCGGCCAACACCAAGTATGGCAAAAGATACGTCGCCGATATCGCGAATAAATTCTCTGTTTTTCTACCGCCACGAGTAGTCAAAGCATTTGACAAAGATGCTGCGGTGTTCGAGAAACTGCTGGAAGCTGCTCATGATGGACATCTCTACATGAAGTACCTCGGCGGAGATTGGAACGGTGTTGAGTTTCGCCAACATGCCGACTAATATCTTCATTCTCAACGAGAAAAAAAAATGTATATATATATAATCAAACCATCGATGAATTGTAATGTGGGGCGAAGAGGAGGTGGAGGAGAAAAAGTTTTATATTAATAAAAAAAAAACTACATATATATGAACAAAAAAAATGTTTTATTTATTTAAAGATCCCTCGTTTACATAATGCATGGTATACGTATAGCCAGCTTTTCAGAGATTTCACATTCATCGTTGCGCAATTGAATTTCGACTCGTTAGTATGGTGGGGGCAATTCGATGGAGTTTTCAGCAACTTCTTCAATGATGGGCATTTGAGAGTTTCCATATCAACGATCTCCGTTGACAAATCCAAGAAGCTCGCCAACCATAAAGACTTTTCACAGCCTTTCACAAATATCATGTGAGCACATTGTAAAATAGTTTGTATTATTGCTTTTGCCGCGTCGTATGGTACAGTGCCATAGTCCCATGATAATCCGTGAAAATTACGTTCCAACCATTTGTTCGTAGATTTATATTTCGTTGGTAGAACGTCCCATGCATATGGCGGTGCGAAGAAAAGCGTCAGAGGTTCAGCATTTTTCACGTCTGCGCGAATGATTGAAATTTCTTTGAGAATGAATTCATCGATGGGTCCTTTGAAGCCTTGTAGATCGATGACAAAGTGCATCTCGACTGATGTGTAGCAGAATCACCTCAACGATTTTATACCAATTTTTTCACCCCACCACTTATGGGATTATACTCAACAATGCGATCATGTAGAATGAGACAGTATGCGCATGTTTGTGCAGGAATATTCGTTTTTGTTTCAAATTCAAGACGAACATCCACAGGTCCAGATTTGAGGGAATCATTTTGTTTCGAGCAATCAATCACAACGAGCGGCGCATATTTCAAAAATTCCGTTTTGTTCAACCATGGTTCAGTCTCCTTATTGTAATACATGGATTGGAAGTTTGTATACATATCGTAGAGTAGTGCATATTGATTTTGCCCTATATTCAAATTCATGTTACCGTAAGGATAACATTGTGAATTCAAGTATAGTTTCACATCGGTCACGTTACAATGATCGAAACAACTCATATTCTTGTCCTTATTATTTTTTCGCCCCGTTTGAAATGCAAGAATCACGTATCGCGGTTTTTCCAACTGTGTTGAAGTCTTGACGGACCAGACATGTTTAGAGGTGGCAGGCAACAATGGGTATTCATACAATTCCCACGTACGGAAACTCATGGAAATTGGTGTGTCTTTGGCAATAAACTTTAAAAGTTGAATTTTTCGTTGATCCGCCACGGTGACGTATGGTACAAGCCATTCAATTTTTTGCAATGTGAGCTTATAATTTTCAGCGGCTGTTTGTATTATCGCATTGTCATCAGTACGCGATCTAGTCAAAATCAATTCATGCTTCGCATTCACAACCATTTTCCGATAATCTTCAGCAAAGCCCAATAGCATGCTCAACGGTATGCATACATCAAAGTTGCCCACTGCATCCACGATTTGTTTCGTTTCTTCAACATCGAGCCAACCAGTATTTTCAAGCATTGAGCTCTTGGCAGGTGTGAGAGATGTATATCCCTTAATGAGAGACGTAACACCCACATTCTTATTTCGATCGATTTCTATTGCATTGAGTTCATAGCGTACTTCTTCAAATAAATGACATATAGCATTGTTCACGAGACTTGTAGCTGTTGTCGGTGTGCCGTCGTT
Organism: Rhimphoctona megacephalus; assembly: GCA_963989365.1. NCBI lineage: Eukaryota > Metazoa > Arthropoda > Insecta > Hymenoptera > Ichneumonidae > Rhimphoctona > Rhimphoctona megacephalus. Next base: position 70,886 of record CAXDIM010000156.1, on the reverse strand, counting down.
CTTTGTTAGTTTTCCACAAATGTGGAGGGAACTTTTGCTTGGTAGGATTGATAAATCTTGATGTTGGATTGAAATACGTATTTCATCACTGTTATTGTAAGTTGAAGATGCGTATGGTTGATGAGCATGAACCTCATAATGTATGATGGATTCATCGAAGATTACGGGTGTTTGAATGTTCACGATTTCTTCCTCCATTGTACGCAGCAGATGCACAATGCACAAAATAAATAATTCTTCACACGAGTACTCCACGAACTTTGAGACCCAGATTCTTCAAGAGTAGCAGGTTTTGAGGTGTTAGCGCTTTGAGCGTTAATCGACGACTGGTTTCGCGATCCCATGATGGCTTATTAATATTAAAAATTCTATTGTAGACTATGCCCATTGAGATTTTATATGTAGCCGTATGGTAATGATTTCACCGCGAAAATTTACCAAATCTCCGTCCTGATCCACAATACGAAGCTGTATGTTATCAATTATTCGAGTCGTAATCGGTAGATAAATAACGTTTGATGGTACTTCGATGATTTTATAGCCAGGGGGCACAGATGGAAAAAATTCATGAATTGTATGAACTTTCCGCCCATTAATATATGCACCGGTGGTTATGTTACATTCGACTCGTATGGCGTTCACTTTAAGAATGGATACTGGTAGATCTGATTCATGTCTTTTATTGGCTTTCAATACACCTGATGCAAAGCCCAGTAGAGGTCCAATTGAATCAATAGGTGTGAAGAGTAGAGGATGATCACACTCGATTTCACTGCGCAGTGTATTATTATTCGGCTTAAGGTGAATTTTAATGTTTTTAGATGATAATTCTGCTTGCAAATACTTTTCAATATCCTCTATTTCATAACTCCCAGTTGGTATAGTCACCACATGCGTTCCAGCATAAAACTTATTGCACCCAGTGTCGATGTTGGGAATGGAATTAAATGTGAGCAGCTCAACAAGTCCTAGGGTATAAGTCTTGTCTGGAGATAATTCGATGGGAGGAAAGAATTGTGCTTCGAGAACGGAGGATGATGATCCAGATATCGTCAACGTTAGACTATCATCCATGATGCTTGCAAATTGTCAACTAAACATATGGCTCTACAATCCATGTTTATATAGTACATATTTGTCTCGACGATTCAATTGCCCACAGAGAAACTTGAGACATAAATGCCCACATTCAATCGTGTCATATTCTTGATATCTTTTATTATTATAATTTACGCTACCAACATTAAAATAATTCATGAGTTCAGATGGGGGTGGGAGATTGCCAAAACTGTCAAAGTAGATGATTTTTGGCCCAATCTTTTTGTATGCCACCCAGTGTGTGCCAGGGCCAATATTTTCATCCAAATTTACAATTGCTGACTCACGTTTGAGGGGTCCACTTGCGGGTAATGTATCACGCATATAAACCCCACGAAAATACGAAATTTTCATGATCTTTACATATTTCAGCAGATCGATGTCGGTGAGAGGTTGATGTGGTAGCGTAATTATACGTTTTTTGGCTCGATATAGAGGCCCAGACCCTGTTTGTACGGTTTCAAGTGTAAACCTTTACCCAAAGCAATGGCCTCAATCATTGCATTGTGCCGCTTATTTTCATTCAATTCTCTTTTAGCCGCTTGAGCTGCATTTACAGCCTTGGCTATTGCGGCGGTCCCACCAGACAATGCACCAACGGCGCTAAGACCTGCGAAAAGGGGTATGAGAAAAGGCAATACACCACCGGTTTTCTCGGGGACAGGTAGAACCCGAGGTATGCGTACTTTAACACCCTTCACACTCGCACGCGCACCTTTCAATGCCGACATGATGGCTTTACGAGGGTCACCACTTTGGGCCATCGTTTTCCGCGCGGCACCAATAATCTTCTTCAGGCAAACACTCTTCAACGTTCTCGTCTTTTTCACCCGCTTCATACCCAAACCAAATTTTGTTTTCGCCTTCATAATGTTTGTCACAGCCCAAGCACTTGCTCTCTCACCAACACTAGCGTCTTTCGAGGTTACACGTTGCCAGGCTTGTTCAGCTAAGACTTTATCAGCCAAATGTCTTGCTTCTAGATTTTTGCGATTTTTTGAATATGCAATATCATGCACTTTGCATGCAGCATCCAATGGATTTATACCAGGATCACCACGAGCAAGACGCTTAGTCAACTTTGTGCCAGGTCCACAATATTGATAACCTGGTAAATGTAGTTCCACGGGGAGATTGTTTATTATACTGTTGACCAAACCTCTACCAGGTTTATCATACACAATCATCTCCCTGCGAAGGCTAATACTCAACTGATCATTAATCACATTATAAAGAAGCATTTATATGATTTTTTTATTAGTCGTATTCAAGATGGTGTCGAAGAAACAAGTTTTGGGTGGTCAACTCCCCGTAATAAATTTCGATAAATTTGTAGAGGATGGTGGTGGGGCAAAGAAGCAAAAGCGTCATGGTAATATACTACCTGATAGCATCCGTGCTGTGTTTTGCGGTCCATCGAATTGTGGGAAAACTAATGCATTACTTACGCTCTTAATACATCCAAATGGCTTGAGATTTGAGAACATTTATCTCTATTCCAAATCGTTGAAGCAGCCAAAATATAGATTACTCGAACAATTACTTCAGCCGGTGAACGGTGTCGAATATTATCCATTCAATGAGCATGAACAAGTTGTATCACCAAATGACGCCCGTCCAAACTCAATATTTATCTTTGATGATATAGCTTGTGAAAAACAAGATAATGTGAGAGCATTTTTTTCCATGGGAAGACATGAGATCGTTGACAGTTTTTATCTTTGTCAGACGTATACACGCATCCCGAAACATCTTGTAAGAGATAATGCAAATTTCGTGGTGCTATTCAAACAGGACGATATGAATCTTAAACACGTATACAACGACCATGTGAATACCGATATGTCTTATACATGCTTCAAAAATATGTGTGTAAAGTGCTGGAAGTCCGACAAATATGGATTTATTACGATTGACAAGGATAGTGAAATTAATGAGGGTAGATACAGAAGAGGATTTGATTCTTTTCTAACCATCGACGATAAATGATTACACATCGTTGGAAAAGAGACAGTCTCAGGTCTGACTTGCCGGTGTCAACATGAAAAGCAAAGATCTTTTAAGGGAAAAGGACGTATTGTGTCAACTTGCCAAGGCAAGTGATGCGATTAGACGAAAACATCGAATGTTAAAAAGTGGTCGTGATGCTGCACAGCAGAAAATGCAAGATGTGTTTAAACCGATCGTTGGACCGTTAGAGGAGCTAGTTTCATATAACAAAAATGTGAAGCATGAAATTAAGGATGAAAAGGTGAATATCAAGAAGGAGGAGGAGAAGGAGGAGCAAGAGGAGCATCGAAATAGTGAAGAATGGGGCGCGCTTCAGAACGTTTCTTTGGATAAAACAATTCAACATGAGGGCGATATTCAGGATGATTGGTTGTCGCCTGATGATGATGATGATGATGAAAAATCAATTAAAGATGTTGATGAATTAATACATGAATATCTGGGACTGCTGCGTAGCAATAAAAAAACCACCCTCGACGTCTCATATGGAGTGCGAAACCTCACCGGCAATAAATTAGTGATCGGCGATTCACTCATAGAATTCAAACCTGATCACATTAATGTGGGGGATAAAAAGTACCCGAAAACTGTTGGCTTGGTTGAGTTGTTGTTTAAAAAAGCGCCTAAGTTTGAATATTTTACACCGAACGATTTGGAGACTTATGGGAAAATTGTCATTGCTACGAATGCTCATAGAAAATATTATCGACATGATGGTGCAATACGACGAGATACTAGCTATAAATTTAAAAATTATATATCGGAAATACTGAGGCAAAATGGCGAGCGTAAAGGTGGGGGTATGCCCAAGTATAAGGTGGCACGAAAAAATACCTCTTTCGACTATGTTTATTGGGATGATCCGAATGAACTAGTAGACCGTCTTCGCTTACTGCTCGCATCACAAGCTGCTGGAAACTCATCACATTCGAATGAGATTATATCGATTATTGAGGAATTGCGTGAAGCTGAAATCATTTATTAACACATGCGAGTCAGGATTTTCATGCATTCTGAACATGACTATCGATGTGTTTGGACGACAGTTGAGTAGAAGTGGTGGCGGTGGTGCTGTGGGTCCCCCGGGTAAACCAGGTATTGGATTTAAGACTACAGCAGATGGTCATTATAATTTGGAACAAAAACGACTGGGTAATGTTGGTGAACCGAAATTTCCAAGGGATGTTGTAACTTTCAGTGTGTTAGCGAGTAATGTTAATTCTCTCTCTCGTACAATAACACAATCAACAAATGAAAGGTGTGAATCGAATGTAACTGGTGTTGAAAACCGTATGAAAGCTAAACTCGTCGAGCTTCGTGAAGAAATAAAAGGGTTGAAAGTTGAGATCACGGATCTTCGTAGTGATATCAGACTTTTACTAGATATCCCCACCGATGTGAAGCGGAAAAAACCTTCAAACGGCTATCTTCTATCTATGATGAAAAGCGTTGTGGGGGAGAAAGAATGAGTGGAAAAAAGCGTGCTGTGGTGGAGGAGTTGCATAAGCCAGCTCGGCGAAACTATCCACGTCGACATGTGGATATACGCGGTCTGGATGAGACGTGGCAAGCTGATCTCGTAGATATGTCATCGTATGTACAACACAATTCCAAGCATAAATTTCTCCTCACCGTCATCGATGTATTCTCCAAATTCGCTTGGGCCAAACCATTGAAGACGAAGAATGGAAAAGATGTTACTGCTGCAATGGAGTCGATACTGAACAAAGGACGCACACCGAAAAACCTGCACGTCGATCGCGGAAAAGAATTTTATAATTCCAATTTTAAGACGTTGATGAAAAAGTTTGATATACACATGTATTCAACGTATAGCAATTTGAAAGCATCAATTTGTGAGCGCTTCAACCGTACACTTAAGAACAAAATGTGGATACAATTTAGTTTACGTGCAAATTGGAAGTGGATTGATATTCTTGATAAGTTAATTAGGGAGTATAATGATACTGTGCATCATACCATTAAAATAAAGCCGAAAAATGTTGACGTTACGAATGAAAAACAAATATTACGTGATGCTTTTACAAGACTTGAGGTAGAAAAACGACCAAAATTTAAAATTGGTGATAAAGTGCGCATTAGTAAATTTAAGAATATGTTTGAAAAAGGTTATACACCAAACTGGACAACCGAAATTTTCACAATATATCAAGTGAGAAAAACTAATCCCGTAACGTATAATATAAAAGATCATCAAAATGAGCCCATTGCTGGCGGCTTCTATGAACAAGAGCTACTTCAAGTTAAATACCCCGATATATATCTTGTAGAAAAAGTGTTGAAGAAACGTGGCAGTCAGCTTCTTGTAAAATGGTTAGGTTTCGACACTGCTCATAATAGTTGGATAAGTACGGCTGATTTGTAGACAATAAACAAAAAAGAAATTGGAAAGCGTCTTCTTGATTATTTCATGACCCCGCAATCCTCGCACGTATAACTTACATCTGATGTCCCGAGCAGGTCAACTCCACCTCTCTGCACAGTGACAGCCTCGAAAAAAGCAGGTAGAAAAAGAAGGGTATTGACACATTGAGTTTGGAAATGATTTTTATTTTTACATAAATGTACAATATTGGGAAAAAATACTCTGTCTCTAGCACCCATATTTTTAATTGGTTATTCAGCTTATTTTACAATACATTCTTCACACCAATATCACTCGTACTTTCTTTTTTTTTAACATTTACTCTCTATCTCCTTCAAATAAATTCACATATCTAGCGATGTTGTAGTGACCCCATGGTAACGTTTCAACCGTTCCAGGTATAATATACCGCTTGTCGTCGTGCGGGCTGAGAGCAATTTTTATCTCTGAAATAGTATACACCTGATGTAATGTTGATCGAATTGACGATTGACGACGCGTCACTTCAATCTCTTCGCTCAAACATTTGATGTAATCTTCGAAGGTTATAGTCTTCGCAACAACATTGCCCTTTATACCCTTCACCTTTTTCACATCCTTTTTTCCCTCAACACGCGTTGCATACATTTTTGACCTAAGCCCCACGAACTCGGTCATAATGGACCCATTGTTCTCATCCTTCATGAGACCTGGGACCTTTTTGTTGACAAGCGGAATATTATAGACATTATCACTGGGATAGTCACTCGTATCGAATTTACCGAGATTTTGCTTTATATCCCTATAAACATCATCACACTTGATATGATATATTAAGCTATCAGTATCTGTATACATGACCTTACATTTACCTGGATACATTGGAGTCATGAACTCGTGATGAAATTCATATAAACAGGTTTTTGATATGTCAAGAATGCACATACCAACGTATATAGGTTTATCAAATTTCACCTCGAGATTACGCAACTCGACGGCAATTAGGTCTTCAGCGAATATACTACGGCTGTGAAAATTCGGTTTTGCAATCATCGCTTCCGCACCATATCTACCTTCCCATTCAGTTAAAATTTTAACATTCCTACGAACGCGCACGTCTTCCATTGTTTTGCCGAAAACTGCATTATTCATTAATTTATACATTGTTTTGTCGAAATCGTTGGTCGCACGTGTCCTTAACTGTGTGTTTAGCTCGATGTAACTCGATAACCAGGGAGATTCGGTGAATTGTAGTATTCTATGAACTTTCTTAAGTTTGAGCCCATGTCGCAGACAATGTTGAAGAGTTCGGTAATGAATAACATAGCGTTCTTTGTCTGAAACGGTTGCGAGTAACTTCTCTTGCTTCTTACCCGGGGGTTTATCGTGTTCTGGACAAAAAGGTAAGTCCATGTGTTTATCATGTAAGTGTGCTGGATACTCCAAATCGACTTCAAGGATGTAACCTTTTGACGAATTTGGTGAGTCAATATTAAAGTTGGAGACATCTTCAATCCATTCGAAATCAGCATGAGGCAATGGTTGACTCATCGCCCATCCATAGAGATTATTCACATCATAATACATTAAGTATGATGATGCTTGCGATGGATCGAAGGACTCCATATACTTATTGTTTGCACTTGCATACCTCTTTGAACATTGACTCAAACCCCCACGTACACCCCTCTCCACGAATAACACCATATCGATGTCGGTGAGCAATTCGAATTTTATATGTGTATATTTTAGCATAGCATCCCAGGTGTATCCGGGGAGAGTGAAATAGTACGCAGGATCAAGACTATAACTTTGTTGACATCCATCTCGAAAATTTTCGAAAATGTCTGCCAGCAAGAGCACATCAGTTTTTAGATAAAGATCACTATATTCCCCGAGCGTTTGAGTTGAAAACCGTTCCCAAACAGTCTGAGCATGTCTATACTCGTTTTCGGAAATCGTCTCATCTGTCAAGGAGCTGTAAAAAGCATCCCGCGGTGGGAGCTGCGTGACGTCTAATTTTTCAAAACTGTCGATGTATTCGTAGGGGAAGACTCCTTTTCGAGTCAATAATGTAAAATCGTCTGATGCTATATTTTGGAATTGTGACTTCAAAATAGTGAGTTTATCCGTTGAAATGAGTGATGCCAATTTATCGAGGCTAGTATTTAAAAATTTGAAGGAATCGATGAATCGGAGTTTAATCTGTTTTCTAAAGTCCTTTGAAGAAGATTGAATTGTTTTTGTAAATGAAATATATTTTTCTTTGGTTATAGGAAGCAAATCGGTTTTCCCCTCAAACGCCGTGGCTACTTCCTTTATTATGAAATGCGCGTCATAACCAGACAGGTTGTGGAAAACAATCGGTATGAAAAATGAATGCTGATAATTTAAATTGCAGCTGGAGTGAGCCGGACCTCTAAATTGTCCCGTTAGATGACAATGATCACGTACACGCTCCGCACCCGCAACAAAAGGCTTCTCACACATATAGCATTCATTGTCCTCTCGGAATTTTTTCCACTCTTGTGGTGACAGTTCCTTCATTGGAACATTCTTTAACAATATTTTTTCTACACTTAATGATAATTTTTGAAGCTCTTTCACAAACCATTCAATGCAATCTGCTCCGCGATGTGAATAGTATCCTGACAAGGATTTGTCATATGAGCAGCTTACATAATACCCCACGCTAAAGACTTGATGATGTTGATGTTTGTTCTTTTCTCGTTCTCTCTCATCGGTCTGCTCCAAAACACACTCGAGATCGGCATAAACGATGAAAGGAAGTCGCTCCTTCCGATTGAAGTTTTTAAATTCCAACCATTTGTCATTTTCAGCTGGCAATCGAACCGCACAGTCATTCATCCGACCACAGTCCACCTCATGTGATTGCAGTTTGCCTTCGGAGGGAAAGTAGTGTAGACACCTGTAATAATAATAATAATAATAATTTTTATTGTTAAATCGTTATAGTATATTTTGAAATTACGTAGTTGCAATATCAGAATATAAAATTACTCACCGATCACAAATGTATTTTCTACGATTATCTTTACTCAGTTGTGCGCCCACTAGGCGGGATAGATCTTTAATCCACGCAAAGTGACCAATATTGCATCCCAGCTCATCTTCAATATATAATAAATTGATATGTCTCTCTTTTTTATGATTAGTAGCTCGAATTGGTCGAATATTATCATTCATCACGGTATACACATTTATCGAGAGACTGTTCAATTGCTCGAATTTTTTAATTTGCTCTAGAGTCATGGGGAAGTTGATACCATGAAGATGAAGTATCGTTGAATAATGTGGGTATGAAGATTGACGATCACTATGTAGTTGTGCCGGGTGGATAGCAGCAACCACCGCCCATGCAAAGCATGCATCGTCATACGATTTGACGTTTACAACGGCTCTTTTGCTCATTATTTTCCTCGACAATTGAATATGACACCCCGCACGCATTGGATTATATTTATTAATGTTTATAGTCAAATTTAATATTGAAACCAATGTCCAGCCACTATCACGTTCTTGGAACTCGTCGAGTGATGCTAACGTCGGCTCGACCACTCGCTGTTCATACCACTCACTCAGATCTGATGTTTCAAAAAGTTCCACGTTTGCTGTATTAAGGTTTTTATTTGCGCGCTGATCACCCGCAGCAAACTCGGCATTAAACTCTGTATTTACTTTAACACTGTTGTATTTATTGATGGACTCTGTAACTTGTTCCATAACTAGTTCGCGCGCATCTTGTAAGAATTGGCGCGGTATAATGTGATTCCGATTAATCACTGCTCCAGTCGCCACGCGATTCGCGAATGCAGTATCAATTCCCCGCCATATCAATCCATGATTATTCAATTCTCCACCGGTATGCATGAACCGTTGTCTCGTTGTTTGCTTCAAACCTTCTAAACGTATGATTTGAGCATTCACTGAGTGATGATATCCTATGCTCAATCGAATACGTTTAGATGAAACTCGCTCTTCCAACGATTCAATAAGTGCATCACATCGCTGTTCCCATAAAATATATTCCTCCAATGATTGTAGTAAAACTGCGTGCCCACGCAGCAATTCTTCCGCAGCAATGTCGGTGGTACGAGACATGATGATTTTGGGAAAATAAAAAAATGAACCTCGATGTTGACTCGAAGACGATTTGACTTGAAGTGTTGCCATTTTAGAAATCATCTTAACAAAATCACCATCATACCCCTCTGATTTTTTTTTTCGAAAATACGCTTTTTTCGGAGGAGCGACGTGTGTGTGTATATGAGAAAGAGAGAAAGAGAGAGATAAATATATGGAGATGGGAATCTATCTATCGACTCATTTTTTTTCTTCTTATGGCTAATAGAAAACCTATGTAAAAAAAATCTCATGCGACCCTCATCACATAAGATAATACAGTGTGTGACGTTTAAATTAACTTGGGTCAAAAAGAATGTGACCCGTGTCGGGCGACCGAAAAATTTTTGCGTTAGGATGTCTGCATTGTACAGATTGCATCTTAAACATAAAATATCGTTCCATTTTACTCACACACTACCCCACCACTCATCAATCTCGAGCAGGCCCAGCACCGCAGACCCTTCACCCCCACCAGACCCTTCCCCGCACCAGCGCTCCCCCGTTTCCTCACCCCCGCTGAGAGGACCTGGGTTAGAACCAGCTTAGTATATATACTATCTCTATAAGACTATATCTGGCCATGGAGATGAGATTAAAATTATATCGAATCATTAAGTAAATCGGATTGATTGAATTGGACAAAGGATCCTATAAATTGGACAAATTTGTTGAAATTAGGGAACTAATATGGTAAATTGGACAAGTTATTGACAAAAGGGAAAAGAGCCTTCAAATCGGAAAAAGTTGTTGAAATAAGGACACATTCATGACATAAAGGAACTAAATTGGACAAGTTTATAGAAATTAGGGAACGAATCTGAAAAACTTTAATTTATCACGAAAACACCAATGATTTGCGTTTTTATTTTTGTACACTGACGAAATATTGTGAATAAACACGATCATTTGTTTTTTTGACACAAAACCTCTGACTCACGCTTCTTTTCATACCTGCTCCTAAACATTCTTAGTTGCTCGAATTCACGCGTAGCGGGGAACGTAAAAAGCGTACCGTTACAACTTGGCGCCCAACGTGGGGCAGGTATTGATAAAGAGAGTGGGAATATAAATAGCTTTCCTTTTGCTTTGAGTTGAATGAAAATTATTCGAGTCCTTAAAATGGCTGATAATAAAGAAATAGCTGAGGTTATCCCAGATTCGGGCTTTCAAAATCCAGAAACTGATACGCAAACACATGATTTTACAACCACGCTTCCGCCTCCCGGAGCGGGGGATGTTTTTAATCAGTCAAGGGCAAACTTTGGAAACAAAGAAACAAATGAAGAAGGGATCGAACAGAATCGACTCGAGGAATTTGGTACACCGAAATCGAACCGTAGTCGAGTCGGGTTTGGAGAGGTTAACAACCAATTGTTGGTCGGTTTAATGGAGGCGATGCAAGAGATGAAATCACAGGTGCAGATTATGGCAAATGAGATTGCCAAAAATAATCAAGCCTGTGTCGAATTAAGGGCAGAATTCTCGGAAAGATTGACCATCATGCAAGCAAAAATCGCAACCGACGTGCATCAAATTTACGAACCGATCAAACGACACGTGACCGGCCTGACCAAAATCATGCAAGAGAACGAGTCTAAAAGCGCAGTGGTCGAGGTAAGCGTGGCCCAGATGCAATTGGATATGAATGCAATTCGTAAAAGGGTTGAAAATCTCGAGACAAAGGACAAATTCCAGAGTCCAACTACCGAAAGCACACGAATCGTTCCGAAACCAGAAAAAAATGAAGGAGAATCGGATGATGGTGATGATCGTCGGGAAACGAAGTTCCTCCACCACGAGATAACGCCACCAATGAGCAAATTCACAATAAAGGCGCCAACGTACGATGGATCAAAAGACAAAAGACCCATAAAATTCATCAAGGAATTCAGGAAATATTGTGAGGTGACAAATCCCACGTTCACAGAAATGAAATATCTGCTCGGTCAATACCTGGAGAAGGCAGCAAAGGAATGGTGGGTCCTCATTGAAGATAAGATCGACGATTTCGAAGATGTCGAAAAAAAATTCATAAATCGATTTTGGAGCCACGATGTGCAGCGGAAGGTCCGCAAGGAGCTGGAATTCGGGAAGTATCTCGAAAAAAATAAAATAACCAAGGTTGAGTACGCCACTCGAACATTCGGAACAGCTCGAGATTTAATCCCGCCACCAACCGATGAGGACATTGTTGCTTCATTGTCGCAACATTTCACGGAAGAAATCCGGGCGACAATTATAAGCCGTGGTTTCGGTAATCTTGAACAACTGATCGAATTTCTTGAAAAATTAGATCAAAGTGGACCGGTTAACACCGGAATTGAGGAAGAAACACCTCCAAAAGCCCAAGGCCACAAAAATAACAGCGACAAAAATGAGCCGAGGCCTTTCAAAATGCCTCAAAATGGAGGGCATCCAAATCAAAATGGGCACCAACAAAACTACAATTGGCAGCAAAACCAAAATAACCGAGGTAACAATGGGGGGTATCATAAGAGTAATTGGCACAACCAACAAAACAGGAACTTCAATCAACAATACCAACAAGGCAACCAACAAAACAGGAACTTTAATCAACAATACCGACAGGGGTACCAACAAGACAATAACCAACGACCTAACAATGGTTATAATAATCAACGACCGAATAACGGAAACTTCCGAAACAACCAACAAAACTGGGGAAATAATTATCAACGCCCAGGTTATAATCCGGACTACCAACAAACTCGAAATCAGAACTGGAGTCCACAGAACCCAAATCAAAACAACGGACCTCCAACGGACAACAAGGCCAAACAACAAACGATCCAAATAATGGAGACAGAAGTTGAGCCGCAACCAACAACCTCGAAGGCGGGAAACGCGTAGGCGTTGTACCCGTACTTTATAAAAATTATAAAAACAAAAATAACAAAAATGTGCGAGGTACAACGAAAAAAGAAAATAATAATGAATACCTGATGCACGATGCAACAAAGCGGAACCGGGATGGCGAGAAACAGATAAATCGTGATGATGAGATTCCCATAAATACAATCTTCACTGACACCAGGGAATTTTTACTAGGAGAGGAAATAAACGGGGAGGCAGTCCCAATTATTGAATGCCCAGAGATATATGCGAAAATTGAGGGAATTCCAGTGACAGCACTCATAGATTCGGGTTCAAAAGTGACTACGATTTCGGAGGAGTTCTATTTAGAAAATAGAGAGGTTTTGAAACATTGCCCTCTTTTACCGGTGACAGGAGTTACGGTAAAAGGGGCAATTAAAGGAAAAATGACTAAAATCAAGCATCAGATTATGGCTGTGACAGAAATAGGAAAAATGAAGACTTTTGTAAAGTACCTAATAGTGCCTGGCTTAATTAGGGATGTGTTGCTAGGGGTAGATGCCCTGCAACCATTAAGGAGCTTAATAGACCTAGGAGAGATGTCTCTCCAGGTCAAATACAATGAGGTGATCGAAACAATACCCGCGATAGGAAAAATTGAAAAAGAAAAAATTGAAGGTTTAGAAGTTAGGGAAAAAGAGAGTAATGTTGTTGTTAAAGGAGAAATTAAAAGTAAAGATGAGGATGAAAATCAAGTAAATGGAGAGATTAATGGAGAAAATGAAGATGAAGTTAAGAGAGAAATTAAAAATGGAGGAGAAATCAAAAGCGAGGATGAAATAATTGTTGAGAAAGCAAAAATAAAAAAAGAAATCAAAAAAGAAAAAAAGAGTATTGTAGAGGAGGAAGAAGTAAAGTCAGAAATTGAAAAAGCAGTAGAAAGGGGGCAAATTAGCGATGAAGAAGGGATAAAAGAAAATAATGAATTCAAGGAAAATTTCATGAGGAAAATTATTAAGCCAGTGCATAGTTTAAAAGAAAAAAAAGTTATAAAAGAATTTATTGTCCAGCCAGTACAAAATCTGATTTGCAATAAAGAAAGAAACGATGAAATTACACTAGAGGAAATAAACGAAATCGTAGATCATACAGAACTCTCCGAACAAGAAAAAAAGATTCACAAACAGGTTTTATGGAATAGGAGGAACGTTTTTCGAAAAAACACAGGCAGAATTTCAGTTTATGAGCATCAACTAAAAATAACTACGGATAAACCAATAGTTGCTCACGCTTACGAGGTTCCACTTATGCATCGTGAAAAGGTAGATAAAGAAATTGATAAACTAATAAATTATGGGATTATTCAAAGATCTAGTAGCCCATGGATAAATCCAATTATTCCAGTCATTAAAAAAGACGGTTCAGTCAGGTTATGTTTAGACGCAAGGAAACTAAATCAGGTTATGGAGGATGACCACGAGTCAGTACCAAATATTGAAGAAGTGTTTCAAAAATGTCATACGGCTAAAGTCATGACGACGCTCGATTTAACGAATAGCTTTTGGCAAATTCCGTTACACCCAGATTCAATGAAATTCACAGCCTTTAGATATCGTGGAAAAGTTTATGAATTTACCGTGACTCCATTTGGATTAAAAACAAGCACAGCGTCATTATTAACGGGACAGACCTAGTTTGAATTTTCGAAAAATCGATTTTTTTTTATTTCATTTTCAAAAAGTAGAATCTCTTACGAACATTTTCCGCCCAGGTAAATGTAAATCGGACCATTATTCGCCGAAATACAAGACTTTGTAGCACGTCGTGTCTGAGCCATAGGTAAGCAGGTAGCGGACTTGAAGTGCGTTTTTCTCGAAACCATGTTTTTGAAGTCGGTGATCACTGTAGCTCGAGAACGGCTTTACCGATCGGGTTGAAATTTATATCACTTCTTCTATACATGGTAGTCCTCCATATGAACGAAGGATTTTTTTTTTTGATAATTATTTTTATTTTTAATAGCAAAAAATGGAACTGATATTTTGGTCAAAAAAACACTTTTGACTTTTAACGGCCGCCATTTTGTGAAAAATGGAAATTTTTCAAAACCCTTCGTTCAACTGGAGCATTATATCATTAACTAAAAATCCCCTCCGTTTTTTTTGTTTCAGATGAGCCGTTGCAGCGTGAGCTTGATCACCGCAAACCGTGTTTTTTTTTGCAGCGTCCTCGGCAATTGACGGTCACCAGCTTATTTCGATATGTATTGCGTTGAAAAAATTGCAACATATACATTACATATGTATCTTTTAAACGGAAGAACTTTTGTTGTGAATTATTTTATCGTTTGACCAAAAAAAAATCGGAAAAAAGGCCTTTTTTTGACGTTCCAACTAGGTCTGTCCCGTTAAGAGCTTTAGATATCATTCTACATGGTCTGGGTGAACACGTGATTAATTTTGTAGATGATCTGTTGTGCATCTCAACAAGTTTTGAAGAACATATGCGACAATTAGACGAACTTTTAGATCGCTTGAAACAACACGGTATGACAATTAAATTAAAAAAAGCTAGATTCTTCAGGAAAGAAGTAGAATTTTTAGGCCACATCTTAACGACGGAAGGTATCAAACCGCAGCCGGAAAAAATACAGGCAATACACGATTTCCCGGCGCCTAGAAATGTGAAACAGCTAAGGGGTTTTTTGGGACTGATTAATTACTACACAAAATTCACTAAGAGTCATGCTAAAGAAACAATTCCTTTGTTGAAATTATTGAGAAAGGACACAAAATGGCAGTGGGATAGGGAAGAAAAAACAGCATTTCAAAGAATAAAAGATTTATTTGTGAACAATGTTTTGCTTAAACATCCTGATCCAACAAAAGAATATATTTTGCAAACTGACGCGAGTAACTATGCTTTGGGGGGCACTTTAGCTCAACGCGACGATAACGGAGACTTAGGAGTCGTAATGTTCGCAAGTAGGACACTCAAAGGCCCGGAATTAGCCTATACAACAACAGAAAAAGAGTTATTGGCCATAGTGTGGGCGTTAAAAAAGCTGAGGACTTATTTGTTAGGAGCAAAAATCAGAGTCGTAACCGATCACCAAGCAATAACCTTTTTAAAAAACAGTCAGCTACTTAGTGAGCGTTTAACCCGATGGATCTTGGCAATTCAGGATTACGATATCCAATTTGAATACTGTCCCGGTACAAGAAATGTTGTGGCCGACGTTCTAAGTCGTTTGAATCCACTGGATAGAGGGGGCAGAAAAGGAAAAGAATTGATCATAAATACAATGTTGGCCACCAAACCGTCCAGGGAGCTAGAGAACATGATCAAAGACATAGGAAATTGGCAGATGAGAGATGAAAAAATCAGGGAAATAAGAGAAAGGATTACAGATCAAGAAAACGACAAATTTCAAATAAAAAACGATATTTTATTAAGAACAAATTCTTGTAAAATCGTATTGCCGCGTGAGATTTTCCAACGTTTAGTATCTGAAACACATGAGATGTACGGTCATATTGGGGCAAAGAAAGTTTGGAAAATTATAGAAGAAGATTTTACTTACCCAAGAATGTATCGAGTCATTAGGCAGATTCTCGCATCATGCGATTCGTGTCAAAGAAATAAGGTCCCGAATCAGCATTCATATGCGGCACAGCAAAACATCATTCCGGAAGGACCCGGAGATAGCGTGTCGATTGATTTCTTCGGTCCTCTGCCAGCCTCTCAAGGCGGAATGAAACACATCCTCGTCACGATCGATGTTTTCTCAAAATTCGTAGCTCTGTATCCATTACAAGCTGCAACGGCCCCAGCTACAATTAATAAAATTTTCAATTATTATATCCCGGAAAATGGAAAGCCGAGAAAATTACAATTTGATCACGGAACTCAATTCACGTCGCGACTATGGCTAGGAAAATTAGCTAGTGAGGGAATACAGCCTGTTTTCTCGTCAATAAGGCACCCACAGGGAAATATAGTTGAGAGAGTGAATAGAGAAATAGGTAGGTTTTTTAGAACGTTTTTAACGGACAAACACACGGACTGGTTAAAATGGGTGAAGGTGATTGAGGATTGTATTAATGAAACTCATCACGAGACAACGGAAATGACGCCACTTGAGATACAAAAAAATATAAAGCCCCAAAGGGTATGGAAAAACTGGATACAAATAAATAAAGAGGAAGAACAGCAAGGAGAAGAGATTGAGGAAAAACTAATGCTAGCGCGAGAAAGAATTATGAGGAAAGGAAGAAAAAGGGCTGAAAAGTTTGATCAAAAACATAAATTAATTGAATTTCAAGTTGGAGATCTTGTGTTAGCAAAAGCATGCAACGTAAGCGACCCAACAAATAAAAAAATGGCCAAATTCTTTTCAATCTACGAGGGACCGTACAGGATCAAGAAACAAATAGCCGCCGCTACTTACATCCTCGAAAATATCCATAACGACGTGGAGAGAGGAATGTACCACGCTGCAAATCTGAAAAAATACAAAGAATAAATTACAAACGCAAATAACAAACAAAATAACAAATACTTATCGAAGTCACATCAATACCGTTCACCAGTGGGGGACCAACGAACGAAACCTGTAAAAGGAAAATTAATTATGAAGAAAACAAAGAACAAACAAAATTGTTTAGACCAAAGAAATTTAATTTAATACTTATCATTGTGGATCAAACTCCAAACGAAACCTGCAAGAAGAAAAAGAAAAAGTTATTTTTTGTTATTATTTAAACTAAGAAACACGATTTATGCATACGTACCAAGATGGTCGTTCTCCTCACCACGTGGGTCATCAATTTTATGGAAAACCTGAAAAACACAAAAAAAATCAATAAAAAATGAAAATAAAATAAAAATTCACTACTGACCTTATTAATTTTATGGAAAATGAAGAAAAACACGAAAAAAAATATAAAAAATCGAAAAAAGAATAAAAATCAAAGATTAAACGCCTAAGCAGCGAACTTCACGACGCTCCACGCGCGTGGGCCACTCCGGCCAACTTCAGAGAGGTGGCGAGCGCCGGTACCTCAGATGAAAAACGGGGAATCCGGGAGTACAGTATTAAAACTGAATCCCCGAGTTCTAAACAACAGGAACACGTGGTTGAGCACTGTACGGATTCTCATCGGAAAAAAGGAATAAATTGCAGAAAAAAGGGTAATAAAATAAAATGAATAAACAATTGATGGTAAATTATACAAAAATATATTCAAACAGGAAAGATGGACGCCTCGACGCAGACGATATGTCAAGTAAAGGAAAAACACTTTACCCAACAGACGGGGCAAGAAGGAGGTTGGGACGGCGAACAGACAGAAAAGGAAACGAAAGAGGTTGAAAAGATGAGGAGTGGAAAGGAGAAAGAAAGAAAGACAAAACAGACGGAAAAAATGCTAGGATGCAAAGGGAAAGGAAAGAAGAATAAAATAAGAATGCAAAACTCAGAAACACAAACTGAGCGAGTGAGACATAAATCAGTTCAAGTCTTTATTTGGCGTACAATAAGAATAGATGTAGAAGAAGAAAGAAGGGCGAATAGAGAGAAAATTTTAGAATTAATCAGAAAGCATCGGCAAGTTGAGGATATTCTAACAGAGATAACAGTGCCGGAAAAAGTCTCTCCAATACAAGATGAACCACCGGCATCCCAGACTACCGAAAAGGAGAAAAGGGACAGACTAAGACATGAGGAAGCAAAGAAAAGGAAAGAATACAAGGAAAAAAAGGAAAACGAGAAAAGAGAATGGGCGGAATGGGCAGTAGGAGAATTCGTTTGGGAGGAGAAGGAACATGAATCAAGACTAGCAAAAAAACGATTGGGGAAAATAGAAATAAGAAGAAGGTTGATAAAGAAAATAGAGGAAAGAGAGCAACAAATCAGCAAAATAGAAGAAGGCAATGAGGAAAGAGAAAAACGAGTGAAATCGGGAAAAGAGAAGAAAGAAGAAACAAACAATCAACGAGAAGAAAAAGAGAAGAAACTGGAAAGGAAGAAAGGACCAAGGATCCACCCAGAGAGTCTAAAAACGCTTCAGGGTCAAAATTGGTTTAACGACGAAGTGATAAACGAATACATGGCCCTAATCGCCGACCGATCGAGTAAAAAAGTAAAGCAGGAAGAAAGAGTATATTGTATGCATTCTTTTTTTTACACCCGTCTCCGGAATGGGGGACATCAGGCTGTCAAGAGATGGACAAGAAAAACTATTTTTTTTTCATTTGGAAAAGTTCTCGTGCCTGTACATCTCGGAAATCATTGGTGCCTCGCCGCAATCAACCTAATAAAAAAAACAATAAGCTATTACGATAGTCTGCGTGGAGAAGACAAGGGCTGTTTAACAACACTTTTTGAGTACCTCGTTGAAGAAGCAAAGGAGCACCGACAAAAGAACTTTAACCCGGAGGAATGGGTTTTGATAGTAAAAAAGGAAATTCCCCGCCAACGAAATAATTACGATTGTGGAGTATTCATCTGCCTATTCGCGGAGTATGAGGCGGCAAATCGACCCATAGACTTCGCTCAAGAACACATTAGCAATAAGAGATTTCAAATCACCCAAGAAATCATTCATGGCAAATTGAGAAATTAATAATCAAAAGCATAGCGATAAGCAAACGATAAGAAAAGCGTTGTTGCCGATATTCAAATAATTATTTTCTATTCATTTAGCATCACTAGGTAATGCGGTGTCATACGACGATTTATTTTCGTTATTAAAAACACACAAGAGTATATTATTTTTTATTATTTTTTTTTTATTTTTATATAAGAGAAGGGACAAACAACGGCGTGCCAAAGGCGATTTATTTACTTTATTTTGGCAAATAAGAATTATCGAATAAAAACTGGTTTAACGTGTGACAAATCCTTGGTGTTTTTGGTAAAACTTTTTAACCCATGTCCTGAAAACAAAATGCGAAGATTAGGAAAAATACGATTAGTAACAAGCTATAGGATACAAAAACAAAATATAACTTACCTGCGAAACGTCCAATGTCCAAGAAACCTGAAAAGCAAAAAGCATAAAAAAATGATTAGAAAAAAAAAAACGAAAAAAAAAATATATATATTTTTCTAAAATTGTGTACTCACCCGAAAAATTTTTGTACCTAGAATTTGAAAATTTGAAAATAGAAAAACATAAAGAGATAACACTTAGAATAAAGATGCGAATGATTACTCACCTGGAACTCTCATCTCTGCATACCTGAAAAAACAAAAAGAAAAATTCATAAATTAGGAGAAGATTAAAATACTCACAGAAATATCACTTACCTCGATGAAACTGGTCTCGTATAACCTAAAAACGAATAAAAAGAGAGAAAAGGAAAAAAAGGGGGGGGAGAATGAGTCGAATGCATACCTAAAAAGAAATAAAAGAAATTTTTAAGCGTTATACTTACCTGTTGAAACCTGCAAAACAAAAGAAAAATAAAAATTGAGAATGATAGGGAATTAGCAAAATTAGAGCCATCCCCACCCTCAAAAATCAACGAAATCATCAGCTTAGAGGGCGACACTGGACAAGGAGTGGGGGGACCTGGATCCATATAAATCGAGCTCCCTCAGGTCAAAAATCACCATTCGACACCGAGACGAGCTACCGTCAACATCGATCCAGAAACCTGACAGAATTTCAAAATCAAAATGAGCCAACACGTGATTCCTGGCGTTCCGAACCCAACTTCGTGGCCATCAACATGGGAAGGCAACCTCGAGGTCATGATACTCGATTTCATGAGCCCAACAAATTTAACCTTCACTACTCCGGCCAAATACGAAGAATTACGAGCCTTCGAGGAAGAAATGGCCGATTTCATAGCTCACCAACGACCTAGCCCACCTACAAACATTGAAAAAGACAAATTGTACGCCTTAATAAACATGGACGTCGCATATCGAGCAAAAGTCCTCGAAATCGATGAAGACGAAGCGACTGTCAGATTAATTGATAGAGGAGTCAAACTTATGACCCCTGTCGACGATTTGAAACGCATTCCGCACGAATTTACGTGTGCACCTTGCTTTTCAACCAAAGCTTTCATATCGGACATAAAACCATACTTCGGAGAGCAATGGGAGAAGAATGTCTGTCTCCATTATCAGCAAAAATTGGTTAACGAAAAGGCATATGTTTCTATCATTAATGAACATCCAACCATTGGGGGTCATGGAATCAATTTATATCTGCACGCATTCCGCGTAAATTTGGGCGAGAGTCTCATCAGAAACAACCACGCAAGGAGAGGAGAATACAACTACAGCCTCAGGGACGACATCCAATGGGCAACGACGGACCAGATCCGGCGAAGGTTGAATGAAGGTGAAGCACTCGAACAAGAGTATGATGAAGCGCGAGTTGAGCAACTGCACCGCGAGCACTTAGAATTTCTTGATGCCGAGGAGGAATTAAGGCAAGAGGTACTTTTTGGGGATCCCGAGGCAGATTAATTCATCAAAACAGCCACATGAAGTCAACTGGGCCATCAACAAGAGATCATCAATTACCCGCCCCGTCCTCCTTATAGAAGAACAAAAATCATTTCGCATTCTCAATTCATTTTGTTCTGGGGGGCGTTGAAACGTCACACCCCTTTTTACCTTTCACATGTCTTTTACAATTTGAAATGCGCGCCAGCGCAGTAGAGCCTGCACTCCGCCGCTCGAGGCGACACTCCTCGACAAAACTCTCAGGCTACACAGAGAATCAGTTCTCGTTCATTCTTTCATTAAAAATCTCTTAATTAATGTTCTGAGGCAATAGTTAGACTCATTTTAGATGAAAAACAACGAAAAAGGTTAAATTGGAGCAATAAAACAAAATTCACGAGAGTCCAGGTGGTAAAATCATGCAAAGTGCAATTGCACGTTGGTTCCAACGGAAATGGCCAATCACGAAACAGAGCTCGGATCCAAGGGAAATAATGCTCTACATCGCTCACAAATTGTCACTTTATCATTTTTAAAAAGAAAATTTGATTTATTTCAGTTAAAAAAGGATAAAAACGAACCTTTAACAACAAAAACATTTATTTCCGTTATAAAATTATGATTTCTTACATGAGCGATGAAAATCAGCCTTAAGCTCAACCAATCACGCCGCGGCGACCAGTTGGCTGACCAATCCATGAATTTAGTAAAAGAGCTCTGGTTCGAGATTATTCCTGGGAGCAAAGTCCAAGTTATTTTTAGATTAAATCATTATCATTATTCCTTTGTCTAAATTCGTATAAAAGGCCGTGCGGATCAGCAACGGCAGCTCATTCTTGAATCAGCTCTCGCTTCAAGTACAGAGGTAGTGACTCTGGAAAAACAAGCTCCAACAATCCTTAACCTATAATATTCCAAATTTCACGCCGAGAGGGAGGGGATTGTGCGATTCCGTGCAGTCTGCAGATTCGAGGGTGAAATTCCTTTCCGATCACGCCAAGAAGGGAGGGACCGGTGCGATTCCGTGCAGGTCAAAGATTTCTAACGTGATAACCTTATCATTCATTATTGAGAGGGAGGGGACTCTGCGATTCCGTAGGGTCTGCAGATTCTCAATTTTGATCCTTCCTTTCCTATGCTAAAGCGGGAGGGGACCGTGCGATTCCGTGCAGTCTGAAGATGCTTGGCATAGGACCCTTTTTCATTAAATCATTTAATTATTTTTTGTTGGAGTAAAAAAATAACTCATTTCATTTAAACAAAATAAAAACAAAAAAAACAATTTATATTTTTTTTGAAGCGAGAACTTTTTCAGTCATTTCAATTTCTTTCAATTTTTCAAACAATAAAATTAATAATTCAATCAATCTCTATAAGACTATATCTGGCCATGGAGATGAGATTAAAATTATATCGAATCATTAAGTAAATCGGATTGATTGAATTGGACAAAGGATCCTATAAATTGGACAAATTTGTTGAAATTAGGGAACTAATATGGTAAATTGGACAAGTTATTGACAAAAGGGAAAAGAGCCTTCAAATCGGAAAAAGTTGTTGGACACATTCATGACATAAAGGAACTAAATTGGACAAGTTTATAGAAATTAGGGAACGAATCTGAAAAACTTTAATTTATCACGAAAACACCAATGATTTGCGTTTTTATTTTTGTACACTGACGAAATATTGTGAATAAACACGATCATTTGTTTTTTTGACACAAAACCTCTGACTCACGCTTCTTTTCATACCTGCTCCTAAACATTCTTAGTTGCTCGAATTCACGCGTAGCGGGGAACGTAAAAAGCGTACCGTTACAATATATATATATATATATTTCAAGACTTCACAAAAGTTACTGTTGCATATTACACGAAAGTTTAAGAAACCTTCCTTATTTCAGAGCATCTTTAAAAAGTGATGAAATACATTCCAATTATCTAATTATCGTCCTATAACGTGAAAAAAAAAATTATGTCATGATTCTAAAGTATATAGGCTCAAGTACGTGGGTTTCTATTATAGGCTTTATCATGTTTTATAAAATCTGCAAATAATGTTAAAATCGTTTCTTTCAGTGAAGTTGTGTAATGACGAATCATTATTCCACGACTCACAAGGAAAGGTACTTTGGTGTCCCCCTCCGATTTTGATAATTTTTATATATGTTATAGTCCATCGAAAATTAAGAGACACGTAATTTTTTTTATCGGCTTAAAGTTATTTTTAAGGGGTGAAATCGACCCCCAAAGTTGAGCATGTTTTGCATCTGGTAGAGTGTTTCATATAGAAGCACTTAACCGATCGTAACGAAACCAATTGCAAAACGTTTTTCACGTCAAATAACCTGTATATAATGTTCAACTTCTTATGCACCCCTATTACATGGGGATGATTCACCCCCGAATATCCAGAATTCTTTTGTATAAAAAAAACTTGCAATCCGATTTCAATAAAACAAACGCCATTTTGCAGAGCAAAAAAAATAAAATTGACGTATTTTTGGGTTTTTCTCAGATTAAAAAAATTAAGGGGGTAAAACACCCTTAAAATGTCAAATTTCATTTTGAGCACTGTCCCCTTCCGATTTCAATATTTTTTTTATAAAATGTAGCTTATCGAAAAATAAGACCACCTATTATTTTTATTGGCTCAAAATTATTTTTAAGGCGTGAAATCAACCCCCAAAGTTGGGCATGTTTTGCATCTGGTAGAGTGTTTCATATAGAAGCACTCAACCGATCGTAACGAAACCAATTGCAAAACGTTTTTCACGTCAAATAACCTGTATATAATGTTCAACTTCTTATGCACCCTTACTTACTGCAGGGGGGTGAACCACCCCCTGACATTCATAATTTTTTGTATAAAAGAAAAATTGTCATTCGATTTCAATGGAAAAACCAACATTTTGAAAAGCAAAAAAAAATTATAGTGAATGTGTCTAGATTTTTCCAATAAAAAAAATTAAGCGGGTAAAACACCCCTAAAATCTCAAATTTCATTTTACGCACTTAAATGATAAAATTCAATTCAATTGGTCTCATTATCATTGCGTATCGACTTATATGCTAAATAATATTTATTTCGCATGTACATCCGCTGCCCTTCTGACATGCTTCACGTTTATAAAGAAGTGTTGGTATCCGTTCTATTTATATAAGTTTCTATTTTGAACGATTTACGAAAATAAAAAAAAAACTCAAATATCAAAAGAGTCGCATCAGCAATTCACCGCCCAGAATGTAAACAAAGCTGGCTCATGCCTTGCCATATTCTTATTCATATCAAGAACCGCTATAGTGGCTCGACCCCAAGTATTCTTGAAAAAGCCAGTTCGCTCAGGCTAATGTTTGAGGTATATCCGAAAACCAAATAAAAATGCTGTTTTCGTGGTGATGTCAGATCAAACCGCCCACTCAAGATGAAAAAGGTAAAACTGACTTTATATTATTCCAGAAGTTAAGTTGCTGTTCGACTGTTGATCAGTCATTATCGTGTCCGCTATCGTGAATACCGTATTGTTATTAACATGTCCATCAATCCAATGAACGTAATAAGACTGTTGTTTCTTACATTCGAGGTAATGAACATTCCTGACAGTCCTGTTAACAATAATGAAGTGGAATTGAAAGAGAGTTTCGCGGAAATTCTGAAGGCCTCTATGGCAGAGTTCAATCAGTTAGAAATCGTCGAAGATACGACATTAGATTTTCAAGAACCGTTTAGAGATGTCATAGTAGAACCTGTCGAAGATAATGACATCGAATGGGGTCTTGGAGAATCTCCATTAAGCCCTGAAACGTGTACTGACGATGAAGAAGATTTGAGCTACGACTACAAACAAAGAGCTGTTGAGTACTGGAGAAGTGCAAAAACGAAACAAAATAGGAAAATAGAAACAGTCCAAAACCGATTTAAACTCGTTAAATCTGTGCGCCAATTAAGGCGCTGGGCTCAACAAATTAATAAAGGCGGAACTTACAAGGAAAAATTGTCGCGCATTTCTGAATATACAATCGATAATTTAAAAAGCGCCATAGAAGCAGGTCTCATTGTACACGATATCGATCTTCGGAGATGGGCATTACAAGCCCAAAAATTGATTGGGCATGAGAATTTGCGTTTCAGGGCTTCGCCAACATGGATAAAAAAGTTTAAAAAAGTTCATCGAATAACAAGTAGAAAAATAAATAAATTCGTGACAAGAAAGACTCTCGAATCAAAGGACATATTACAAAACGATGCTAATAAATTTGTCTCCGCAGTTCAATTGAAAATTGAGGAATATGGCTTGGAAAATATTTATAATTCTGATCAAAGTGGTTTCCAATTAGAAGTCCATTCAGGGCGAACGTTAACAGAAGAAGGTACAAAACAAGTAGAATGCCTTGTACAATCCGTTTCAGCGACAACCCATAGCTACACCATCCAGCCGACAATATCAGCAGCAGGAAAATTGTTGTCACCTCTTCTGATAATTTTAAAAGAGCCATCCGGGCGGTTGGGGCCAATCGTAGAACGAACCATTTTTCGACCTCCCAATGTTTTTATAAGTGTTTCAAAATCTGGCAAGGCTACATCAGGTACGTTGGTATGTAATATTCAAATATAAAAAATAGATGTGCTATTAATTTTTACATATTGATTTATAGAACATTTCAAAGTATGGCTTCAAGAAGTGTTCTTCCCAAATGTCGGTGAGAAAAGTGTGCTTTTAATAGACTCATGGAGTGGACATTGCCCTAGTGTTGTCACGGAAGTTACACCACATAACAAAGAAATTGTTACAATGATCATACCGAAAGGAACAACAGGGAATATCCAGCCACTTGATGTCTTCGGATTTAGAATTTGGAAAAATTATGTCAGACATTTTTCAGACAGTGTCATGTTACTTGATTATGATTTAAGTCTACATTTACGAAATAATATAATCAAGCTGCAATCTCTAGTACATAATCAATTATCATCTCCGAGGTACGAAAATTTATTTCGATATGCCTGGTTCAAAAGTGGGTACATAGAAGAACGACCTGAGCATTTCGAAAATCCCGTTGAATTCGCTTTTGGTATGTCATCTCAAACACAATGTGAAATTGAAGGCTGCACAAATGTGGCTGTAGTAAGATGTTCATGGTGTAAAAAGTCACTTTGTTTCAAACATTTCTTCGAAGAACATCATTACTGTTCAAAATATAATCATTAAGTTCAGGAATGATAATTGAAACGAAAATTTGAATTGGAATCTATTTTTACTACATGAAAGATTTTAGCGCCTATGTATAACCTATATATATATATTTGTGTACAGACCATGTGTATACAAAAATAAAAAATCGTGAAGCTCACGACCACCGAAGATGTAGGAGTACTCAATTTTTCATATAATTAAAAAGCCGATGTACATGCGAAATAAATATTATTTAGCATATAAGTCGATACGCAATGATAATGAGACCAATTGAATTGAATTTTATCATTTAAGTGCGTAAAATGAAATTTGAGATTTTAGGGGTGTTTTACCCGCTTAATTTTTTTTATTGGAAAAATCTAGACACATTCACTATAATTTTTTTTTGCTTTTCAAAATGTTGGTTTTTCCATTGAAATCGAATGACAATTTTTCTTTTATACAAAAAATTATGAATGTCAGGGGGTGGTTCACCCCCCTGCAGTAAGTAAGGGTGCATAAGAAGTTGAACATTATATACAGGTTATTTGACGTGAAAAACGTTTTGCAATTGGTTTCGTTACGATCGGTTGAGTGCTTCTATATGAAACACTCTACCAGATGCAAAACATGCCCAACTTTGGGGGTTGATTTCACGCCTTAAAAATAATTTTGAGCCAATAAAAATAATAGGTGGTCTTATTTTTCGATAAGCTACATTTTATAAAAAAAATATTGAAATCGGAAGGGGACAGTGCTCAAAATGAAATTTGACATTTTAAGGGTGTTTTACCCCCTTAATTTTTTTAATCTGAGAAAAACCCAAAAATACGTCAATTTTATTTTTTTTGCTCTGCAAAATGGCGTTTGTTTTATTGAAATCGGATTGCAAGTTTTTTTTATACAAAAGAATTCTGGATATTCGGGGGTGAATCATCCCCATGTAATAGGGGTGCATAAGAAGTTGAACATTATATACAGGTTATTTGACGTGAAAAACGTTTTGCAATTGGTTTCGTTACGATCGGTTAAGTGCTTCTATATGAAACACTCTACCAGATGCAAAACATGCTCAACTTTGGGGGTCGATTTCACCCCTTAAAAATAACTTTAAGCCGATAAAAAAAATTACGTGTCTCTTAATTTTCGATGGACTATAACATATATAAAAATTATCAAAATCGGAGGGGGACACCAAAGTACCTTTCCTTGTCAGATCTCCCAAATGTGTTGAAGCCTTCCACAGATATTTAAACATATTCAATCCTTCCACAAAATGAAAACTCTGAAAAAAAAAATTTCAACCCTACCAAAAAGAAAAAGTGATCAGATTTTATAAAACATGATAAAGCCTATAATAGAAACCCACGTACTTGAGCCTATATACTTTAGAATCATGACATAATTTTTTTTTTCACGTTATAGGACGATAATTAGATAATTGGAATGTATTTCATCACTTTTTAAAGATGCTCTGAAATAAGGAAGGTTTCTTAAACTTTCGTGTAATATGCAACAGTAACTTTTGTGAAGTCTTGAAATATATATATATATATATATATATATATATGTATGTATGTATGTATATTTTTTTGCAAGTATTGGATTTGTAAAGTTTGTCATGACTCATTAATTTGATCACTTTTTGGTAGGGTTGAAAGTTTTTTTTTCAGGGTTTTAATTTTTATATGAGTATTGAATATGTTTGAATATCTGTTGAAGGCTTAAACACATATGGGAGATCTGAGTCGTGGAATAATGATTCGTTATCACACAACTTCAATGAGAGGAACGATTTCAACATTATTTGCAGATTTCATAAAACATGATAAAGCCTATAATAAAAGCCCACATACTTGAAGCTATATGCTTCGGTAAATTTCTATCGGTTTGTTGACTTTTTCCGAAAGTAAATTTAAGAATGTATTTGAGAAAGGTTATACGCCAAACTGGCCAACGGAAATTTTCACAATATATCGAGTAGGAAAAACTAGCCCTATTACATATAACATAAAAGATCACCAAGATGAGCCCATTGCAGGTGGTTTCTATGAGCAAGAGTTACTTCGAGTTAAATATCCCGACATATATCTCATCGAAAAAGCCTGGAAGAGGCGTGGTAGTCAGTTGCTTGTGAAATGGCTAGGTTTCGACAATACACATAATAGTTGGATAAGTAAGAATGATTTGTGAACAATAAAGAAGACAAACAGATTTTTAAAGTCTGATTTATTCTTTATGACCCTCCCGACACATCCAAGCAGGTCTCTGCATAGCCCTGGAAAGCAGACAGAAGGAAAAAAAAGGATGGACACATTGAGTTTCACAAAAAAGATTCTTTTTATTTCACATCAAATGTACAAATATTGAAGAAAAATGTTCTCTCTCTCTCTCTCTCTCTCTCTCTCTCTCATACACATACGTACGCGCTCTTGGTTTACAATTCTCTACGTTTTCATTGCTTCCGAACCTTTGGGAATACTGTAATGACCCCATGGCAACGTGTCTACCGTTCCAGGTATAATATATCGCTTGTCATCGTGTGGACTTAGAGCGATTTTTGTCTCTGTTATGGTATAGACATTATGTAATGTCGATAGAATCGATGATTGGCAACACTTCATTTCAATCTGCTCATCGAGAAATTTCACATAATCTTCAAATTTTATGGTTCTCACAACAACATTGCTCTTTACACCTTTCGCTTTTTTAACATCTTTCTTCCCCTCAACTCGCATCGCATACATTTTCGATCTAAATCCAACGAATTCAGTCATGAGGGCCCCGTTGTTCTCATCCTTCATGAGACCTGGGACCTTTTTATTGACAAGCGGTGTACCATATACATTGTCAGGGGGGTAGTCGCTTGTGTCATATTTATCAAGATTACGTTTCATATCCTGGTATACATCTTCACATTCAATATGATAAATCAGACTATCAGTATCCGTATACATAACTTTACATTTGTTTTGATACGATGGAGTTATAAACTCGTGGTGGAACGCATATCGAATATCGACAAGTTTTTGAGATATCCAAAATGGGCATACCCGCATATATTGGTTTGTTAAACTTGACCTGTAGATTTCGCAACTCTACAGCGATTAAATTTTCCGCAAAGATACTTCGACTGTGAAAATTAGGTTTTGCGATCATAGCCTCTGCTCCATATCGGCCTACCCATTCAGTTAACAGTTTGACTTGCACGTGACTATGAACATCTTGCATGGTTTTTCCAAAAACTGCATTATTCAATAATCTCTTAAATTCTTAAACTCTCTCAAACTCTCAACCACCCAAACTCTTGAACTCTCACTCTCAAACTCTGAAACTTTCAACTTTTCAAACTCTCAAACTCTGTCGAACTCTCAAACTCATAAACTTTTGAACTCTCAACCTCTTAAACTCCTAAACTCTCAAACTTTCAAACTTTCGAACTCTCAAACTCTCTTAAGCTCTCAAACTTTCAAACTCTCAAACTCTCTTAAACTCTCAAACTTTCAAACTCTCAAACTGTCAAACTGTTTTGAACTCTCAAACTCTCAAAATTCCCAAATTCTCAAACTGTCTCGAACTCTCAAACTCTCAAACTCTCTCAAATTCTTAAACTCTCAAACTCTTAAACTCTCAATCTTTCAAACTCTTAAACTCTCAAAATCTCAACCTCTCAAACTCTTAAACTCTCTCAAACTCTCAAACTCTAAAACTCTCAAACTCTCAAGGTCTCAAACTCTCGAACTCTCTTAATTTTTTTTACACTTTCAAACTCTCAAACTCTCTCAAACTCTCAAACTTTCACTCTCAAACTCTCACACTCTCAATCTGGCAAACTTTCAAATTCTCAAACTGTCTCAAACTTTCAAGCTCTCAAACTCTCTCAACCTCAAATTCTTGAACTGTCTCAAGCTCTCAAACATTCAAACTCTCTCTAACTCTCGAACTCTCATACTCTCATACTCTCTTAAACTCTCAGACTCTTATACTCTCTTAAACTCCCAAACTCTCTCAAACTCTCAGACTCTCATACTCTCTTAAACTCTCACTCCCAAATTCTCAACCTCTCAAACTCTCTCGAACTGTCGAATTCTCAAACTCTTGAACTCTCTCAAACTATCATACTCTTAAACTCTTGAACTCTCTCAAAACCTCAAACTTTTAAACTCTCATACTCTCTGAAACTCTCACACTCCCATACTCTCTTAAACTCTCTCAAACTCTCAATTTGAAATGAAAACGAATGTACCTGCGCAGACATGTGCATACTGCCTCATTCTACATGATCGTATTGTAGAGTATAATCCCCTGAGTGGTGGGGTGAAAAAATTGGTATAAAATGGCTGAAGTGACCACACTGGACATCAGTCGAGATGGAGTTTATCGTTGATCTACAAGGTTTCAAGGGGCCCATCAACGAGTTTATCCTCAAAGAAATTTCAATTATTCGAGCAGATGTGAAAAACGCTGAACCTCTAACGCTGTTCTTCGAACCACCATACGCATGGGACACGCTACCAGCAAAATATCGAACCATGAATAAATGGTTGCAACGTAATTTCCATGGAATATCATGGGACTATGGTCTTATACCATACGACGCAGCGAAACCTATAATTCAAGCAATTTCACAACACGCTCGCACCATATTTGTGAAAGGCTGTGAAAAGTCTTCGTGGTTAGCGAGCTTCTTGGATTTGTCAACGGAGATTGTTGATTTGGAGACTCTGGACTGCCCATCGTTGAAGAAATTATTAAAAACTACATCGAATTGCCCCCACCACCATACCAACGAATTGAAATTCAACTGTGCAACGATGAATGTAAAAGCTTTGAAAAGCTGGTTATATGTATACCATGCCTTATGCAAACGAGGGATCTTTGAATAAAGAAAACATTTTTGAAATGGTTTTTTCTAATTTATTTATACAAAATTTCCTCCTCCTCTTCCTCCTTCTCCTCCTTCACATTACAGAGATTTTTATATATTTTTTTATTCACGTTGAAATTTCATGAAACTCGACGCCGTTCCAATCTCCGCCGATGTATTTCATACTGAGTTTTCCAGTATGAGCAGCTTCCAATAGTTTTTCATACGCCTCAGGATCTTGTTCAAATGCCTTGACGACTCGGGGTGGCAGGAAGACGGTGAATTCACTCTGCACTTCCACGACGTATCTTGGGCCGTACTTAGTCTTTGCCGATCGAATATCAGAGATTCCATAGTCACCGTTCACTTCAAGATCTTTTAGTTTTTTCGTGGGCAGATACTCGGACCGCTTAGTGATGTCGTTGATACCAGAGAACGCCATCGTTGTCGAATGTGGAGGTTTTAAGAGATTTTTCAAAAATGACGACTTGTACGAAGCTTCTAGAGCTGTGAATTGATGCTGATCTCTTCCATGCTCGACTATTTGTACCATCCATCCCTTCAATAAGTCCAATCCCCTTCCACTTCCCGGAAAAATTAGTTCAATCATGTATTATGCAGCCTCATACAGGTTTGAACATGTCGCCACCTGCATCTTTGACAGCTGCTTCTTCGAACAATGCACATTCCGCAATAGCAGATTCTTTCCCACGCATTTTCCGAAGATCTATTCTTGTCGAACAATGGATCCACGTTTCTTTGTTTGCACACCTGCATTCGAGACAGGTTTAAACATGTTCAATGCTCTTGCAACACTCTCTGCAGTTACGACGTTGGGGTACGGGGCCATCGATGTGATCCCCCGTCGATGGTGTGTTCCAATGTTCGTAACATCGTCTATATGATATAATCTCACTATCAGATTGATAATATTCTGGTAAACGATCCCACAAATAATCGGTAAATTCACTGAAGTACTGTTTAAATATTGTTGGCGATATAATTCGTAGCTCCTCCGTCGTCATTTCTCGCGGATACTTCGTACGTCGAATTGCATTATATTCACCAATTCTTCCATTTCAAAACACTTTTCACAATCTCGACGCATAGGTCCAACAGCATCAACATGAGTCAGTTCCCATGGTGGATTAAAATGATCATCACACTCATGATATGATTGTATCTCATTATCACACTGTAAATGCTATGGTAAACGATCCCACAATGAAGTTATACAGTAGCTAAAATATTTTAAAAGTAAAGCCTTGGGAATCGATTCGAGTTCATTTTTCGTCAATGTCCAGGGGTCTTTCGACGGGTGGATTGCATACAAGCTTGCGCATCTATCCATGTCGACGTCTACTTTCAGAATAAACATTTAACTCTCAATCTTATAAGTTTATCCACTTTTTCAAACTAAAATTATTTAAAAATAATCACACATCTCTCACACTCACTATACCCCGCATTTCCCCTACTCTCGCCCCACCCATACAGCATCAACGCAAGACTGTATATAACGCAAAAATATGGACTAGCAGGTAGGAGATTTATCTTTCGTTAAAATTCTACCAATGCACCATTTTAAGCAAACAATGACTCAATGGAGGTCAGGTGTGATCGTCACCCGGTAGTCTTTCCATAAAAAGTGTCCTTTCCATTAAAAGTCTAAGGCATAATTTTTTTTTAATAACATTACAAAAATTTCACTACTAAAAAAAACTTTCGCCTGAGATGAAAAGGAAGCGGTCCATCATCCATTCACGTAGCTGGTAACTATTGAAGAAAATAGAAATCTTATGCAATTCCCAACAACTGGAGCTAAAATCTGGGGGAAGGGCAGGTGACTTTTCAAAGAAAGTCTCATGAATGAGCATTCTTGTGGAATTTGACTAAAATGTCTTCATGATGACTCTGCAGGTTACAAAAATGTGTAACAGGACACATAAATCTATCATTGGGAGTGTGATGCGTAAACACCATTTGTAAAGACTTCCAGTAATAAATATCATTTTTTATTCTCTTTTCTTAGAAACAGTGACAATACGTCAGCATTTCTCTAAGCATTGCCGCACAAGTTCAAACAGGTCCGTTGCATTGTGATCCCCATCTCGCCACTTCCCCCTCCACTCCCCCGCTCCCTGAGATACTTCCCCTCCCCCGAAGATCCTTCCCCCTCCAGACCCAGGCACCCTGCTGTGAAAAGTGAGTTAGAACTGGCATAGCCTTACTACTGAGATCTTTGCATGAACGACTTAGACGGGTTTTTGTAAATTTTGGTGGGTATCGGTATTTTGGCGCTGGGTGGTAGGGGGGATTAACTGGAATGATTATTTGGGGGGTATAAATGTACTTGTCTCAGCTTTTTTCACAGCATTTATGCTGTTTTTGGCTAGTTTCTAGTTACAACTAGTGTCACTAGACAGCGACCGCGAAACGTCAGAAAATGTGTGCGAAAAACGCCACCCATTTTTCATGGCACGGAAAAATAAAATATTAATATTTACAATATGCGATGGGCTACAGAGTTCTAAATAGTCACGATCGAAAGAAAAAAAAATAAAAAATACGTGAACCAGCAACATCTTTCAAAACGCTATAATTAATCAATTATCGCCGAAACAATTTTCGGAGATTTTAAAAAACCATTCGATCCAACTCTGCTTGCTGTAAAGAGTCTAGTAGCGAAACACGTCTTTGTTTTTATAGTATTTTAAATGTACTTGTCTCGAGTCGCTACCGCGACTCTAGATCTTATGACTACCCGCGATCTTTATAACCTCATTTTTCTCACGACTATCAGAAAAACGCCACCCATTTTTCATGGCACGGAAAAATAAAATATTAATATTTACAATATGCGATGGGCTACAGAGTTCTAAATAGTCACGATCGAAAGAAAAAAAAAATAAAAAATACGTGAACCAGCAACATCTTTCAAAACGCTATAATTAATCAATTATCGCCGAAACAATTTTCGGAGATTTTAAAAAACCATTCGATCCAACTCTGCTTGCTGTAAAGAGTCTAGTTGCGAAACACGTCTTTGTTTTTATAGTATTTTAAATGTACTTGTCTCGAGTCGCTACCGCGAATCTAGATCTCTAAACAAGACGATTCGCGGTGGTGGGGGTAAAAATTTTATGACGTTTTCGCTAATTGTAGAGCCTAGGAGTCAA
Source organism: Rhimphoctona megacephalus (assembly GCA_963989365.1). Taxonomy (NCBI): domain Eukaryota; kingdom Metazoa; phylum Arthropoda; class Insecta; order Hymenoptera; family Ichneumonidae; genus Rhimphoctona; species Rhimphoctona megacephalus. Next base: position 36,743 of record CAXDIM010000156.1, on the reverse strand, counting down.
TTGGCGGCTTGAAAAGCGAACTTTTGACTAATTGAGCGATGCTCTTTCGATTGAGCCTAAAATCAGCACGATTGGTTGCGTAATTGCTGAGAAAAAACTTTGCACAGGCTTAGGATTATGCTCGATTCTACTACATTCAAGAATTTGCCTTGTCTGTATATGCGCTCAGACGATACAATCAAAGGCGTTTTGATGCCCATCAAAACCCATTTCCATAAAAGCCGGTCTCCGGCAACGGAAGCAACGAGTTGCGATCGGTCACGACGACTCGTCTTTCCTCTGTACGGAGCCAACATAAAGTTTGAACGTTGTTTTGACATAACGAAGTGCGGAACGTGTGAGCAATTATATCGATAAATTTATACAAAAAATCATTTCATGGTTCAGTGCTAGTCACTTTCGTACGGTCTGAAGTTGATTATTCTGACAATCTCCACCCTACCGGTTCAGTGTGGTGATATTCGATCGATCATCCATATGACAGCTGACCAATATCTTTTTTATAACAGTCATGAGGTTATAAAGATCGCGGTCAATTTCAAGTTTTGGTTAGAGTGGTGTTTATAGATAGACGAGTAAAGAGCAACTTTTATATAGATTGAATAGTGATGGTGGGAAAATAAAGTGTAATAATGAACCATTGAACAGTGTCTAAATAAATATTTTTTTAATTAAACCTAGCCCCTACAATTTTTTTCCAAACGTAAACTCTGCTACAACGGAATCGAAAATGATCCCTTTTCTCTTTTACCATCAAAATGTTCCCCAAATGCAATAACAAGGTTTATTTAGAAACTATTCACTTCGTTTTTTCTGTTAACCAAGAGAATGGTGTATGATAAACTCGTATTCGGTGAATATTTAATATCTTTGTCATGAGGTTATAAAGATCGCGGCCAGTTTCAACTTTCGCTTAAAGAGACTTTTATTATAGATAGAAGAGTGATAGTGCAAAAATAAAGTGTGATTCAATAAATAAACTTTTGGACAGTGTCTAAATAAATATATTTTTTTATTAACCCTAGACCCAACAATCCATTTTTCTGAACGTAAACTCTAGAACGGAGTCGAAAACGGTGACTGTTTACTTTTACCATAAAATGTTCCTCGGATGCAAAAATAAGGTTTATTTAGAAACCATTCTCTATGTTTTTTTTTTTTATAACTAAGAGAAAGGTGAATGATAAACGCGTATTCGGTGAATACTTAATATCTTTGTTGGAAGGTTATAAAAATCGCGATCAGTTTCAACTTGTGTTTAAAGTGACTTTTATCATATTACCTATGGAAGAGTAATAGTGCAAAAATAAAGTGTAATTCAATAAATAAATTTTTGAACGGTGTCTAAATAAATATTTTTTTTTATTAACCCTAGTCCCAACAATTCATTTTTCCGAACGTAAACTCTAGAACGGAGTTGAAAACGGTGCCTCTTCTCTTTTACCATAAAATGTTCCTCGAATGCAATAACGAGGTTTATTTAGAAACCATTCTCTCTTTTTTTTTATAACTATATAAGGGAATGGTGTATGATAAACTCGTATTCGGTGAATAATTAATATCTTTGAACAGTCGTTAGGTTATAAAGATCGCGGCCAGTTTTATTTGGTTAAAGTGATTTGAATATGTACATAGAAGAGTGATAGAGTGCAAAAATAAAGTGTAATTCAATAAATAAACTTTAGAACAGCCCTGACTGTTCGCGATACCGTAACGAATGTAATTTTTCAACCCTCGAAAAGGGGTATCGATACCTTACCCGGCGGAACGGGTATCAAAACTTTCCCGAGGTTATGCAGTTCCGGTATCGATACCCGGCAGAACGGGTATCGATACTTTTCCGTGTTTCAGCAGCTTCGCGGTATCGATACTCGACAGAACGGGTATCGATTCTTTTGCGTGTTTCAGAAGCTCCGCGGTATCGATACCCGGCAGAACGGGTATCGATACTTTCCCGTGTTTCAGCAGCTCCGGTATCGATACCTCCCCAGGGAGGTATCGATACATTTCCATGCTTGTCTCGGGGGAGTATCGATATCTCTCCAGGGAGGTATCGATACATTTGCATGCTTGCACTCTAGGGGAGTATCGATACCTCCCCAGGGAGGTATCGATGCATTTCCATGCATGCCTCGGGGGATCCTGTACAGCATTTTTGCATAAGGCGTCTTGTTTGAGGTCTTATGTCCGCAGACGTCTAAAAGACGACAGTAGTCCAGAAGACGTCTAGAAAGCGGACATAAGACCTGAAATAAGACTTGGATGTTGTATGGGGAGTATCGATACCTCCCCAGGGAGGTATCGATACATTTCCATGCTAACCTCGGGGGAGTATCAATACCTCTCCAGCGTTTACTCGTGGGATTATGGGGATCAGTAAATGAGGATGAGGAAAGATGGGAACATGTTTGATAACTCCAAGAGCAATTACATATATTACTTGCTCTTGGAGTAAGTGGAAAGGTGGAACACATTAAAACATTTATTTTTCTTTAAATAATAATAAAAATCTTAAATACTTATTAACAATTTCGATTTATAAAAGCACGCTCTACTTAACAAATAAAGTTGTCAAACATTAACGCGAAAGAATAAGCAATTAATTTCAGCACTCTGGTTCGTCCTATAGCCGATCGTAAAAAACATAGTTTTCGAGGGTTGGCGCGGAAGGCGATAGTTTTTACAATGTTTTTCTTGATCAACTATCAAGACGAAACCTTCGTGCTGAACTTTGAAGTGTTTCTTCGAATTTTTTTGTTCTACATGATGCATAACTTCAACTTGATTCATAAAAGGAGAGCGCCATTTCGAAAAGTTAATTTTTTTTTTCGATGACATAAAATGATTTGATGAACAACTTTTCAACGTTGAAAGTTCAACAGTATAGCTTACGGAATTCGATATTAAAAAAAAAAATGTCATTGCCTTGCTCTGTTTTCTTATACATTGAACTTCTTCGCTTTTTTTGACTTCTGAACTGACTTTCGTGCTGAAATTTGAAGTGTTTCTTCGAATCTTTTTGTTCCACACGATGCATAACTTCAACTCGATTCATAAAAGGAGAGCGCCATTTTAAAAAATTGAATTTTTCCTTCGATGACATAAAATGAATTGAGGAACAACCTTTCAACGTTGAAAGATCGACAATTTTGCTTACGGAATTGGATATTAAAAAAAAAATTGTCATCGCTTTGCACTGTTTTCTTATACGCTAAATTTCTTCGCTTTTTCCAACTCCTCAGCTGTCCGCGCCGTCACGCCTTCCTTCCGCTCAATCCTCTCGACGCCAAGTATTTTCGATCATTATTTCGTCCTCCCGGTATCTTCGTTGGTGAAATAAAACTCTCTTCGCTGGAATGCCCTTTCACTCGGATTTTCGTCTGCGGATCGTACACAATCGTTACTATAGACATCGTACTCTTTTCAATAAATATTCATTTCACGTATTACATGGAAATTTTTCTTTCTTTACTGATTTCAGCTCTTCCGGCGTCGCTCCACTTTCGATTCTCGCACGTTCACCAGCTTTCCGATTGTTAAATCTTTCCAACAGAGACGATGTTTTTTTTTCCTCATTTCCCTCAATCTCGGCTTTCTTTCGATTGAATCAGCTGAAACAGAAATGGAAAACGATTGATTCCCATCGAGAGGCTCCGATTACCGTTTACTTCGAATTCGAAATAACGAAAAAACGCGACTGAACTTGGCCACGTTTTCGTACATACAACTTGCCTGCTATTCGAAGAATGATCCTTTTTTGCGACTCAAATTCTATCGTCGTCGTTATTTTGGTCGTCGTCGTTCTCGTTTCCGTCATTTTATCTCTTCGCTTCTCGATTTTTCCCGCTCGTTCGATTTTTCCAGCTCCTCAGCTGCCCTCGCCATCGTACGCCTCAATCCCGGCTTTCTTTCGATCGAATAAGCTGAAACAGAAATGGAAAACGATTGATTTCCATCGAGAGGCTTCGATTACCGTTGATTGCTAATTCGAAAGAACGAAAAAACGCGTTTGAACCCGGCCACGTTTTCGTACATACAACTTGCCTGCTATTCGAAAAATGATCCTTTCCAACGACTCAAATTCTATCATCGTCGTTATTTTGGTCGTCGTCGTTCTCGTTTTCGTCATTTTATCTCTCCGCTCCTCGATTTTCCCTCTTGTTCGTTTTTTTCCACTCCTCAGCTGTCCTCGCCGTCGTACGCCTCAATCTCGGCTTTCTTTCGATCAAATAAGCTGAAACAGAAATTGAAAACGATTGATTCCCATCGAGAGGCTCCGATTATCGTGAATTTCACATTATATAAAAGAATACGTTTTCACAATGCTGCTCTTTGCTTCTATTTCGTTCGCATCGTATTATTCGCAATCTTGCCTCCACATTCCCGCTCACATTTCGTATCAATCAGAGAACAGTTTCACAGCTATTGAGTCAGCAACCCCTCCTTTCCGGCGTTACTCCTACTACTACGCTTCGCATCGTCACGTTCTACGATCGCAGGTGGGGATGGTTCTGATCGAGGTGGCGTTCCAATGTGAGACTGCGTCTCTTTCCACCACTCTTTTCGGCTTTCTCGTCCCTGCGCTGCTGCGACTCCACTTTACTCGAACCGTAGATGACACGGATTCATTCAACGTTTGTGCATAATGGCGTCCGTAAAATCTGCGCATTTTCAAATTTTCTTTAACATTCTTACCGTGGTTTTCATTTACTTACAAATTAGTTTATTCGAAACGTTCGCAACCACTGTAACTTGGAGTTTTATTTTAATATACTGCCCCCCTATTACCGTTTTCCTTTTTTTTTATTACGAGTATGATTCACCATGCTGTCGTTATACTCCAATCGCATCGATAGCTACCGCGTCGCCATTACCTTCAATGTTGAAACACGCCATCAATTTATTCCACCTCATGCTCTCAATAATGTGTAAGTACCGCTTGTGTTATCGATTCTACAATTCACAATACGTACTCATTGCAATTGTTCTGTTACATGTTTTTTCCTTTTACCGAGATATGTTTTAGCCAATCGATTCATTTTAGCTCTCCTTACTTTCACAATATTCGTGCCATTAATTTATTACCCGTTTCGTCCACTGGCATGTAACACTCCCCTAGCGGATTGACCGACCGGAAATTCGGTCGATTTTGGGGTCGATTAGACCGAACATTTTCGGTCGTGAGAACAACTTACCCCTAGTCGTAACGACTGAAAATCCTTAGTCGAAACGACCGAACATTTTCGATCATAACTAAAAAATTTCCGTAATTTATAATTTTATTTTGGCCCACGATCATCGCTTGGTCGTTTCGACCAAAGCTCTCGGGTATATAGGACCACAGAAAGAATCGAAGAAAAAACCAGACCATCTGAGTGAGGCTTGATCCCGGGACTCTCCGAGTTTGAGTCTGATGCGCTATCCACTACGCTACCAGACATCTTATGCCTAAGAAACAATGGAACTCGTATATAAACCGTATGCACACTTTATACACACTTTATATATAAGTTTCGTTGTTACTTGGATATAGAATGTCTGGCAGCGTAGTGGATAGCGCATCAGACTCAAACTCCGAGAGTCCCGGGATCAAGCCTCACTCAGATGGTCTGGTTTTTTCTTCGATTCTTTCTGTGGTCCTATATACCCGAGAGCTTTGGTCGAAACGACCAAGCGATGATCGTGGGCCAAAATAAAATTATAAATCACGGAAATTTTTTAGTCGTTTCGACTAAGGATTTTCAGTCGTTACGACTAGGGGTAAAATGTTCTTACGACCGAAAATGTTCGGTCTAATCGACCCCAAAATCGACCGAAAATTTAACGACCGTAAAATTCCGGTCGATAAATCCGCTAGGGTCCTCTACCCATTTACTACATTCACTTCTATTGCCTCCGATCACGATTTCATTCTCTAATTTACGTTTTCGACGATTTATACACGAATTCTTTTGCCTTATACGTCTTTAATAACATTAATCACGTTTAATCATCAACGTTTTTCGATTCTGTTGCAAAAACCGTTTTTTGGATCATGCGCCTCGTTCCCGTGGTCGAATATTTACATTACAAAACTATTCCGTGTTTGCAATTATTTTTAGAAATTACACCTCAAACTACATATTAGCTCCTTCATTTCATTACTCATTAACGCTTTTTCGAAAACAGTTTACGTTGCTAGATACGAATGTTCTTTGTAGCGAGTGCTCGTTTTATTTTGTTTCATTTTTACTATATTTCTTGAGTGTTCCAGCTGGGATTTCATCGTTGTTCAAGATAAATGATTACATGTGTCCATTCGAAATTTCATAGTTTATCCACCTGCTACAGATATTCATTTTTCCAAGCGACGCTATTACTCTTATACAAACCCGATTAAACATTTCTAGCTTCATTTTCTTTATCGTTAATAATTCTTTTGCTACATTCCCATTTTCATTGCTCGGTAGGAGAAACTTTTCTTATTTCTTTCATATTGCTTCAATCTGTGCATTCACCATGTTTAAACATTTTTAATCAACGTTAACGCGTGCATTATCTTTTCCTCTCATTGTCTATTTTATCGCGACGATATTTGCAATTTATATTGGTCGACAGAAGAGAAGCGTTTGGCATTCTTTAAACTACTTGATTTTAAATTAACATACCCCTGCTACCACAATGTTTTCTTCACCTGCTTGCGGTCCACTTTTATGGTTAGGAGTTTTTCCTTGGTTACTATTGTTCCGAGTGGCCAACAATTTTGATTCCCAGTATTCGCTTTCTATGTTCCTCCATAAACATGTCACAGATTTTCACGACGTTCCAATAAGTTATTAAGGTTATTCCTCGCCACATTCTTCAACAATAACACTTGACCATAGTTCATCTTATGATCATTTTTTTTATCGGTGCCATCATTTTTGTCCGGTTTTACACTTTCTTAGGATGTACATTTTGTCGTTGATTTATTTCGTCGAACATTTCTCATAATTTCATCGGTAAACATGCCACAGATTTTCACGACGTTCCAATAAATTCTTGAGGTTATTCCTCACCATGTTCTTCAACAATAACACTTGACCATAGTTCATCTTATGATCATTTTTTTCGTCGGTGTCATCATTTTTGTCCGGTTTTATACTTTCTTAGGATGTAAATTTTGTCGTAGATTTATTTCGTTGAACATTTCTCATAATTTCACCAATAAACATGCCACAGATTTTCACGACGTTCCAATAAATTATTGAGGTTATCCGGCAATAACGTTTCCTCGCCGCGCGCCTCTACAACGATAATAACACTTGGCATTAGTGACCGCGACTTCAAAATATTTTTTTTCTCGCTGACGCGTGAGGATATTCCGTAATTTTCGTCCGGTTTTACAGTTTCTTTCGATATACGTTCAAAGTAACGTGTATTTATTCGTTGAACACGTACCGGTACTGTAACACACACATATATATACATCGCGATCTTCGATATCGAAGATCGCGCAATGTTTCGAAACGTCGAGAACGACACTATCTATATAACCGCGCACTGTTTTGGACCGCGGGCCCTTTTATTATTACGATGTTTATTTCACGACACAACACATGTTTTTTTACACGTTTCGACAATTCCTATTTCACTTTTGCGTTCATGATTTTTTTCGCGATTTTAAAAACAATAAGCACCCGCGCACACACGATTATTTTCGTCGTTGGTTCGATACTATTGTTGAATAGACAAAGGCCCACGACGGCATTCCCGCGCATCATCGTTAGCGCATGGCCACATTCGAAAACATGACTCGTGTGTATACAGGTGCGTTTCCACCGCGACCGCTGTGGATAGGGTTTCGGGCGCTGCGAGCATTACGGCCGATAAGCGAAACTCATTCGAGCATATGGGCTGTATTAATGCACACGAGTGGTGTTCTCGAACGCGGCACTATAGTGACAATTCTCCGTCGTTCCTGTTATTTTGATAGTTGGACCAATCGGCGTTCTTTATTCTTGGGTGCGAAACTATTATGATTTAAATAAGATTCCATACATTTTTGTCATTACAAGTTGAAATTGAGTGATTACCGGTTCGTTATTGTTGATGAAAATATTATTCAAGAAAAAATATTTCGGAGGACGATATGCAGCCAAAACTTGACATTTCAACGATAGAAGATCAGGATCAGGAGGATCAGGTCTTGAAGGAATTCCGAAAATTGCCAGAGGAAGTTGAAAGAATTATGAAAACGAGGGATTCTCGTAAGCGGATAATAAAATAGAGTGAGTCGACGAGCCACGAGGAACCATCCTTGAAAATGAAAAGGTCAAACAATCAGATCAAAGATAGAAAGCAAATGAACAAAATGCTTGCCGCAACATGGGCAACTATTTTGAGTGATGGGTTGCTAACAAATGTGAGAAAAAAAATATCATCTCTCTACCAATGAAATGGAGATTTCAAATTTTTAAGAGCTTATTCTCAGTTAAATTCAGAGTTGAAATTTTCATTAGACGAAAAAACGTTGAAAAATGATGAGACTCAAGTCGACATCCAAAATCAGTTGGGAAGTGCTCTTGTAGGTATTGGCAAGGTGATCGGCAGCGTATATTCCCTCGTAATCATTCGAATATAGACATAGATGTACTCATTGATGCCGCTGCACTGATAACTACAGACTCGAGGTATTTTCGAGATGTTAGTAATTTGTTGATAGGTTATGATTCGATTATAGCTTGGCAGCAAGGTGTTATAGAAGAGACCTCAAGTACCAATTTTTTCTCCAAGGCAAAAATTCAGAAAATTAAATACTTTATCATTAGCTTTCAAGTTGTGTATTAGAATAAGGCATTCAGGGGCGAAAAGGCAGCGAGGATATTAGCAATTTCGATCTAAGCTATAAATAGATAATTATATTTAACTTTACTGTCAGGAGCCTCAGAATTATTATTCTTTCAAAGATGAAATGAAGGAAGAATATGATGCATCATCCTTGACGTACAAATTGTTTTATAAAACATAGAAAAAAATTAGATTAAAAAAAAATTCGGCCGAAGTACTTGACGAATGTTTTTTCACTTAATTTACATAATGTATCGGTCATGGTGACAACCTCGCCAAGTACTTCGGCCGAAATTCTTTTTCATCTAATTTTTTTTCGTTTGCAATCTTTTTTTGCTTCGGACTCTTATTTATACAGAGTTTTTATTTTCATTTTGGTTGGTAAAACAACTGCATTTTCGAACTTGATTCTTTTCTCTATCAACATTCAACATTATTTGAAGATTTTATGTCACATGATAAAGCCTCCCGTACTTGGCCACATATATTTTAGTATAGCTCAATTTATTTTATTACTTTTTGCGAAACCCAACCTTAGCTTTTCACGAGGATTAACTCATTTTGTTTTGTGTGATTTGAATTTATTTGATACATTTTTTGAGAGTGGTCACTTTTCTTACTTTTTGGTAGGATTTCATTTTCTCAGAGATTTTTGCGAGAAAAGGTTTTTGCAGTGTATGTATATTCGTGGAAAAATATGGGAACGGCGGTCAACAAATGTACTTGTCCAGGTTTCTTCCGCGAGGGGGATTTTTATGCATGATATAATTCGTTTTTTCTCGTTCTTTTCAAACATCTCGCTTTATATAGATTAGTAAAAGGTTATGTTGAAAAATTATCGCTTTTTCATTTCCAAACCCTGACCCCTCCTACTTCGAGTGAGGTTTTTTCTCTATGAAATAAAGGGACACGTGTTTTAGAATTTTCAATCTGGCAATTTTTTTTATTCTCGAGCAAGTCAAATTTTTTTGACATTCCGATTTACCCTTCTGGAATCAGGCTAAAATAAGTCGGGAACTGGGAGTCTGATACAAAAATTTACAAAGCTTTTGAGGGCACGATTTGAGCAGTCAGAACTTTTCCATAGAATTTGTAGCTACTTGAATTTGTGTTTATCAAATAAACATATTAAATAGCAGTATCGAATCAGAGTCCAACATGGAAAATACTTAGCACACATGTCGCTTCGCGAAATTTTCAAAGTTTATAGGCATCCGCTGCATGCCATTGATACACATTTTGATATCAGAAAAAAGAGCACCCAAAACTTTCTGAAACAAATGTTTTTGATTCATTTTGCCAAAATTAATGCAGAAGAGTAAAAAAACATGACGCCCATTTAGTCCAACAAAATTGAAAAATTTTGGATATATCCAACAATGAATTTTCCAACAATGAATAAATAAAGCTTGAATAAATTTTGTAAAGGTATTCCAGCAAAAAAACAAATGCGTCTTTCAGACTTTCAGAATCAGAATACTTTAATTTTAACTGCACGGGCAGGATAAAAACTAAAACATTACTGAATAACATAGCTAGATGTAAATTTTATTTTATTTTGAAAGACTTAGAAATCACCGTTGAAGAATGGGAATGGAGTTAAACCTTGAATTTTGGACAATTTTTATAGTGCAGAATGTACATTTTCATGAAAATTAAATAAAATCCATTGTTTAAACAATAAATATTATTTTCGAATTTTGATAATTTTGAATATTATTAATTCATATTTTTGAATTTGATTAATTAATTGTTGATTGATGAAGATTGAATTCATTGTTTAAACAATGAATTAATAAAATTCAAAAATATGAATTAATAATATTCAAAATTAATAAAATAACCACAATAACGGCAAATTGATGGAGTAAGTGGAGCTAATTCGGGATCGCAGAATGCTCGTTATTTTGTATTCAAAATTGGCTTCCTTTCTTCTACCGCGTAATTTCGATTACGGGGGTATAAAGAGGAGTAAGAGTGAAACGACGACGAATACTACGATGAAGATGACTACAGCGGCGACAGCGACGACGACGACATTTTCAGAAAATGTAGCGGAACAATGAGATGTTGTCAGGACGCTTAAAATATCAAATTATCGAATTTTTTGAGGCAAGATGTAATAAGCACAAAATACCATGATTTCTGAAAACAAATCAACATCTGTAGCGCTGAGACGAAACAGCGTTTGCACTTTATTTTTTATTACATTTAATTCTCTGACGTAATCTTTTGATTTGGTTGCACAAAATTCGTTTGTAGTCGTAATCGTCGATCATTGCATCCATGGAAACTGCTTTCCCATTAGCGTTCAAATATTCCGCCATACCTGAAAACATTTAAAGTTCCATTTGTTTTTAATAATCTGACATATTTTTTTATCGCTACGTATAGTGGCGCGCGAACACGTTATTCGGGAAACGTTTAAGCAATTCATAATTACGTCTGATTGCTGTGACGTGTTGTCTGGGAAAGGTTATGTAGTCACCGTCGATTACTGCAGCGTCTCTCATTACGAGTTTCGATCTCTTTTTACGATCCGGCCACAGAGCAGCGAGTAAGGAACTGATTCTTGTGCCAATGGTTTCAGAAAGCTTGGCCACATTAAGTAAATTGTAATCCCATCGCTGTCCGAACATTACAATCTTGGTTTCATTTTCTTCCGGTTTTCGCATTTCCTCCGTTTCTGCATTTTCTTTCTCGCTTTCCGATTTTTCTTCGTTTCGTGACTTTTTCACGACAACTGTTTTCACAACGTTTAACTGCAAAGAACAGGAAAAGATTTTGATTATACATTTAATCTATAGTAGAACTGTGAATTAGAGAATTGTCGGCATGAAAATTTGGTTGGCCGCTAAGGATTATGTAATAATTCGTTTATAAATGAAATAAAAACCTTTTTCCGGAACAACGAGTTTTCCGTTTGTATCAATTTCATTTTTCCTCTCAGATTCTTCACCTTCTTATACCGGCGCGATGTTTCGCAATTGCATGTGTCTTCCGCTGACTGGAACGAAATTTCATAGGTTCAATACCAATAAACATTTTCATTCAATGTCAGATCCTTGTATTGTTGAACTTGAATGATGTTTTTTAAAAGGGTTAAATCACTAACATCCGAATTACTCTGTGATGTCGATGCTACCAGATTGGGTGGTATTTTTTTCCCTTTGCCGCGTCTTGATAGTACAGGAGAATCGTCGTCCACGTAATGGAAGAGTTGTGATCCCGTCGCCGTCAACTGTAATCAAAATGCGGAGTGTCACACTTGAATAATTAGGTCAACTGCAGTGTCAATTATTTAAGATGTACCAAAAGTTAAATTATTCTGTATGTTACATATTCAGCGTTTTTGAAATGCACAAACCTGATTGTCGGTGGATGCGAGCTCAGGCGTGCCTGCAAGTAGTTTCGCGTCGTCGCTTTTATTATCGATAGTTTTTCCACAGATCGCAACTGTCACGTTTTTCCTCTTTTATGCAATATTCAGAAATGTACAATAATTAGTCTGGTTCGACGAAGCTTCGTTTTTCGGGACTGCCGACAAACTCATGCATGATTTTTATTTCGGGTCCTATACGTGCTTGTATAAGTGCTGAAATGTAACGAATTTCGCCTAAATCTTATCTTTTTACCGTTTCTCCCGATTTCATCGACGATTTCCCGACAACTGTCGTTTGTGATGGCTGCGTTGTTGTACCTTTTTGTTTCTGCAAATTAGCGGTTTGCAGCCCCTTCTTGTCGACCATGTCCTTTTTAATATTTTCGGTCGGCAGCAGCTCCTGAAAATAATAGCGCATCAATATTATATACAAATTTGAATTACGATTAACTGCAGACAGGCTAATTGCATCGTTTTAACGTAGCTGCCTTTGCTTTAATGTTTTTCTCCAATGCAGAAGTTTTCGTTTTTAATTTTAACTTACTCGTTTGTCATTTCGCGCGGTCGCATACGGTTTTTTTCTCATTTTTTTGAGACCTTCGTGTTTTTTTGAAAAAGATTTTTCGGAACCAGATCCACAATCTTCGTAGTTATTGACGGTTGGAACCTTCTTTTCTTTCGTGATTTTACCAAATATCTGCCTTCGCTGTTTAATCGGTGAGTCCATCGAAGTGTCGGAATAATCTTCGATCTTAGATCCCTCCATTGACTTTTGAAATAAAAGAATCAACATTTTTTCAAAACAGGTACAATTTATGTTTTTATGGGTAACGATTATACGAATTCCGTCTACCGTCGATGATATTGTTTGAAATGGAGCTTACGTGATGATCGTTGTCGGGCGGTGCGGTCTCATTAAGATTGACACTAATATTTCGGGGAATATTGTGCTCTCTCCGAAATGATTCTTAATTTCTGGATTGTGTATCCTTCAACCTTTTATAGGCCTGAATCTTGTAATCTTTCACGGTTTTATCTAATGTCGCCAGTAGGTCCTGACTATGCGAGTCGATGGAACTGTCGGAATCTGCTCCGCCGACATTATCGTTCCTCGGCTTTTCAGACTAAAGAAAAGAATTTTTTTTCTAAACAGGTACAATTTATTTTTCATGTAAGACGATTAAACGAATTCGGTCTACCTCGATCATTTTCTTTTCAATGGAAATTATCCGATCGTCGTTCCGCTTGGTCACCGACTGATTTTCATTCATTTCCCGCGCACTTGCACGTCGATGCCGCGATGACTGTTCTTTTTCACAAACATCGCTCTCATTGAAGCTAGTGTCGTCGCAACTTTCGTCTGTCGAGTTTCCAGCATGCTGATGCACTTTATTCTAATAACATGTTAAATACATTTGCAAGTCCGTAAACGCGAATTGCTATTGTAATCTATATTGCAACGGTCAAAACCGCTATAATAGTTCCCGTCGGAGATAAACCTCTGCCATTATTATTGCTGATAAATCCAACGTTGATAGGAAAGAATTTTTTGTATGAGAAGAAATACGTACCTTGAGGTTTAGAGATTGGGAGCAAGTTGTTTGTGGAACCGGCCCGTAATCGGTCTCATTTCGCCACGATATTATGCTACTCGATTCGAACGTATTTCCAATTTTCTCCGCTCGAGCGTTGTATTGAAGTGCAGATGTCGAAGCGCTTTCCTCATGCCAAGACGATTTTGCATTAGGACGACTTTTATCTACGGGACTTGTATCGTCATCAACTTCCGATTCGTCGCGATTGTCCTCCCGATGCAATGTGATTAAAGACGCATTCGTATTGTCTTTAATCGCAGTTGATGCTCTCGTTTGGACCATTTCCGTTCGCTCGGACGGAGATTTCGAAGCGACCTTCGCACAGACACAGAAAAATAATGAAATCTGGAATGGTTGTACATTTATCTTAAGAAACGACGTTACTGTATCAATCGTATATAAAAAATGAACCTTTTTCATATTAAGAACATCATCGATATTCATCGCAGACTGCATGACTGCTTTTCGGCGCGCTTCTTGCAACTGTTTCTGCAAAAAATAAAAGTCTTTAAAAGAACTGGCGTCTACATGTATATTTCAACGGTCGTATTGTTAATACGTTAATGTTATAACAGGTTCTGCGAGCTTCGTTCGTTTTCTTTTAGCTACCGTTTCTTTAATTCTTACAAAACAGATTTTCAATCTCTCATTTTTAAACCTGAAACGTCTTCTGAAATAAGCAACAACTTTATACTCTTTAACAATGCTTTGAGTGCGCAATACTATCGTTTTCATTACATTATCGTTTATACGAGAAACAACATATACCAGAATATATGATAAAGGATAATAGCGTATAGATTGCGGGTTCGAATTTGGAAATTGTTTTGATAAAACATATATCTTTACTACTTTTGCGATGATGTTTTGGAGTACGTATACCGATTTCATATGTGTTTCGTAACTAATTAATAACAGCGGAATGAAGTTAATATTCAAGCGTGAACCGCCAATCTCTTTATATGCGAGGTACGCTTCTCCTGCTTCGCTCCGCGAGCAGCGTTATGTTGAAACGTTGACATTGTGAGCGCGAATCAGGGTGGAGGTCATCACGTTTCACCGTGGAACTTTGTCCCCCTCCACCATTCTCATGTACCCTCGATATTCTGGCGTTATATACGTACTTCGTTCAGTTTCTTCCCTACTACCGCCGTAGCTCGTCGGATTTCTCAATAAGATCCGCTGCCATATATTTTTGCGTCCGTATTAGACCGTCGCTACGCATTTTCATTGCTCGCTCCGTTCAGATTTTTTACCTTATCGCGTATACAGTATATACTTTTTCGTAAATGTTTCTAGTGGTAGTATTTTTTTTAATTTTTCTTTAAACTCCATCGTCTTTCCGTTTATCCGTTTATCATCGTTACTACTGTATTATGCGCCAGCAACGACGCGTTGGAGTTCCTCAATCGTTTCAATATGGCTACCGTGCGTGGTGCTCCATTTTTGGGATCGTTCTTTGGAAAACTGGTGAGTAGACCGATTTTGTTTTCGAAGCTGTGACGTTAGCTGTTCTCTGATGCATACATATATCGATTTAAAAGATTTTTTTCAACTGTATTCCATTACTCTTATTACTTATTTTTGGTAAAAAATAATCGATTTTATTCCCGTATAATATATACTATTTCGACGTATGCGGACCGCAATTATGACTTTTTATCGATTTTCTCGAGCAATCCTTTTCCTTCGTTATCCTCGCTAATATATCATAATCAATAATTCGTTGATAAAATCTATTCAAAAATTAACGTTCATTCGGAGGCCTCGGTTGTTTTGGTGCTTTTAACATAATTACATAAGTTTCGTTCAGCGGTTCATCCCCATCTTGAATCACAATTTCATTTCTAACGTTAAAATCATTTGGGGTGGTTTGTATAAGAATTACTGACCTGAGGTTTATGTATTATGTTTATGCTACGATATTTTTGATTCGACGATTTAATATATCCACACGTTTTCGGAATTAACATACCGAATTTTTTTTGCTGTTGCACTTCTTCAATTCCAACGCAGATAGACCCGCCCCTGCGATTTTCTTGCATTGCCGATTCTTTTTTTCTGGGCTGAACTTGATGAGAGAGGAATCGTTGAAATGTTTTCTTTTTATAAACCGTCGCGCACGTCCTGTTGCTGATGCACCGCTGGTGCTTGGTTGTACCTGCAACTCATTCCTCAGCGACGCCATGCACTCCTCCTCAGACGCTATTTATAAAAATTAATCGTATATACAAAAAATGTTTGTTACATTTTCATTAACCTTTTTGACTAATTTCAATATAGTCTGAAATTTTTATTTCTTTGTTCATATAAAGATTGAAAATTGTATCAAGTGACTTACCTCCGTGTGAAAGTATATCAATTACTTCGTACGCATTTCGCCCTTTAATGTCGTCCACTCGTGTCACCAGTGAAACGGTGTTGTTTGGATTCCGTACGTAATCTTGAAGAAATGTGCTCATGCATGGCACGAATTTCCCGTCTTTATCTACGTACCATATAGACGAGATGTGTACCACTTTTTCTTCGGCAGTACGTTTGAATGAAATTCTATAAAAATGTGACGATTCTTGTCTCGTTTCTACGTCGTCGTTTATTTCATCAATAGACGTCATTTTTAGAGGTTATCTGCGTACTGTTTTTCGTGGTTATAATGACGACAGTATATATAAAAAATATGTCAGCGGATATTTTAGCGTATCAATTTTTTTTCTATCACGACGACAACGACCGGCGGCGGTGTATTATTTTAAACCAAAATCCATTCAGAAATGAAATGAACTTTGACGCGATGAATATTTTATTCTATTGTTAAAACCTTCTCACGACGATAATGGCGCGCGGATGAGCTTCATTATATATACATGTATATATTTGGCACAGAAAACGTGCACACCGACGCAAAAGTACTATTGTCTTCCAACTTGTGCATTTATATATACATGTATATATGTTCTGAATATTTGGTGCCGCGGGAGCCGACGAACTAGGCTCGGACTATATAGCACCTGTGTCAGTCTCATATTCCCGCCAATTAGTGTATATTTTACCGCGTTTGCGGTCTGGCCCAATCGCGACGACGTCCTTCATTTTTCCGCCGCGCCAAAATTTCGATATCAAAACCGTAGTTCCTCATGTGGTTAACATATTGAGAACACTTTCGCATTGGTTTTGTTATATTTTTTGTTCGCATCCATATATGATTACGTCTATCGCAAAAACACGCGACGATCTTCTTACATATGCGAGCCAAAAGTTTTTCATATTTGGAAAGAAAATTTCAAAATACTGAAAGTACTTCTCGAACGTTGGAAAATTTGTTGGCTTCATTATTTTGCCGCGCTCCGCTTCCTTCCGCGCCAATATATGAATTCACCATTTTATTATCAGCAATTATTGCGTTCGGAATTTTCTAAGCATATGACGCATATTCTATATCTTCAATAAATCAACGCAGTATTTTGTTCAGATTGATGTTTTATTTTAAAGATTTCGGAATTAAGAAATAAAATTTTTGTAACTTAATGACATTATAAAATACACGAATAGAAGCAACGGTCGCTTATAATTATTGCATATCACTTTTGTTCCGTGGCATGATATTCTTCTAGTCGTTAAAAATATGCGATATAAAACAAAGAAAAGAAACCAAAGATCGGTACAAAAAATATTAGAGAATCCAAGATTGAAATAAATATTTAAATGTGTAAGAACTATAAACTATATTTTGTTACGCTCGTCGTCATCATGCAGTTACGTTATCAAAGTCTTAAAATAATACGACAACGTATAAAATTTTTTCGTAACAAATGTTTCGCAATATCACTTAGTGTTTTGGATATATTATTACATGCTTAATAACTATTTTTTTCGTCATCGCGTTCTCGACGCCCCAACGTATTTGCTCCGACGATGCCTTCGACAATTTCCCATATAAAACTTTCCTTTCCAAACATTTGGTCATCGTGACATTATCTGTAAATTTTTGAACATTATTTCCTTTCCATACATTCTCAAAACTGAATTGTACCAGTTATAAAGACGTTTTTTTTTTTTCTTAAATCGTTTATCTTCGCTTACCTTTGTATCGTCGGGAACAACTTTTCTTTCCTTTCTTTAGCTATTGTTTTTTTGTAGGGATACAAGAAATTTTGACATCTTTCCCCTCTGCGACTTCATATCTGACCAACAAGGCTCTCCGGTTGTCATCCCCTGATTGCGGTGACCTTTCCATAATGTCACTTGGAAAGAGGTTCCGGAATCTCCGGGTTCTTCGCAGTTTGTAGTCTCTCGCTTGGCCCTCATCTGAACTACTTGTCGCTACGATAGCAGTAGAAGCGCTGAATTCCCTCCCCATCCTCATAGGAGCATATAGCAAAAAAATATTCTCCGCTTACATCCAAGAAACAGGAATAATAGTCATAACCTGATGAATAGTTTTTTTTACTAACCGCTCGACGACGGCGTTTAGCCTCTGCCGTCACTTCATCCCGATCTACTGCTACCGAGTTAACGTTCGCCATGTCCTGTAACCATTTAGCAGTATTTCATCGGTATTACTAGTCAAATCTATTATACGTCGAACCGCTGCTTGTAAACCGAACGGTTCACACCATGTTTCGCTGCATTTTTCATTTCTTCATGCACATCTATTATAATATTCGAAAAGACTCACGCTTTCATTTTTATCGTCTGGGAAATACGCGCATCCAATGTAAAGGATCATTTCCGCGTATAATCTCATCCTCAATCTGGTCTCGCGACTATGCAGACGTTCGAGCACTCTAAATCTGTGTGAAAATGACATAATCACTGAAGATGCAGCCGATACATTTCGATCCCCTCGATTACTGTTGGACGACCGCCTGCTCGATCCAGCTGATCGTCGCCGTTGTCGTCTATGTCTTTCATCTTGTTGCCGCGATGATTCTGGAACCTCATCCTCGCCGGCATCCATGTTCTCGTCTTAATGTAAACGTTTAAAACCTGTCCAAAAAATGTGTTTTTATTATGTCACAATCGAAAACAAATTTTCAATATATAATACGCAATATATATCGTATGAAAAGCAATAAAACGACGCATCGTCCGCCGTCACGTTTCACATATATATAAACATAACCTCGTCGTATTTCGTTCCCCATATATAATGTACATTTTCTCGACGCACTATACTTACCAGAAAGTTTTATCCTCTTCGAACTAGAGTAAGCACGTTGATTTTAATTCTTTTTAAAAATTCTCAAATTGAAACGAAAATGTGTCACAGTGATCGAAAAAGCACGCGGACAATGCATGGACGAGCGTGTACTGTGCGACAGGTGTTCGGAAACTAAGAAACGAAAACCGGTGCGTGCGCAATCGCGATGAGATATATATATGCACTAAAAATGCGTTCTCGCAACATGATTTAATTGTTATATATATAGACCGAAATAAAAATTTTGTGATTATTTTTATGATAACGCATTTTGTTTTCGTTCCATATACCACATCAACGTTTTTCTATCGATTAAAAGTTGTAAAATATATACAGCTGGATAATTCGACGCGGTTTTCGAATTTCGCATGATTCACGTATTACAAACTTTTTCGAACATTTGACTTCCGCCCAGAAACGACAGTTTTAACATGGCCGCGAAATATTCCAGAATGTTCCTGCATCTGTGAACGTGCCTGATCGAGACTTTTCATTGTATATTGTACATAACAAAATCATTCGATTCCGCAACGCGTTGAGTAGACCATTTATTTCTTTGTTCACACATAATAATCCATTCGTCGTTCAGTGTTTCGCCGGGTATACATACATAATACGATCGTTAGTCGCGATACCGTGTTGTGATCATCGACGCGATTAACGCGCGTTCATTCATGAACAATGTTGCAACGTATCTTACGTATATTCTTCAACTTTTGTAATTGGCCGTTTCACTGCTCAATTTCAACGTAACTCTCTTTTTTCGGTTTTTGCTTTCGCGATTTTAATTTATAAGAAGTGCACATACGTCTCGATAACTGTTCGTGGCAACGCTGATATATTGTAATTGTGAGGTTAGTTTTCATCATGGTTTGAAAGTCGATAGACTATCGCTTGGTTCGATTCAAAAGTTCACGAATTATTGAACAAACGTGCAAGTGAAGAAAATGTACGGAAACGTGACGTGGTAATAATGTGCTCGTCATATTGCTGTTAAGATATTTACAGATACTGCGAGAGAACCACACGAAAAATATGGCGGACGAGAAACCGAAGAATGCTTCGAAGATTGGTATGAGGTATAACAAAGTACAGATTGAATACAAAACGAAAAGAGTCTTACAAAAAAAGAAGAAGGATTTCATGCTAGAATTCATGAAAGTTTATGGAAGATGTCCAAACGCCGATGAGATGCCAGAATACGTATGGACGCCGATAAGAAAAATTAAGAACAGTATATTAATGTTGAAAAACATAGCATGAACAGAGTAAAAGACAAGTACGAATCGCAGCCGCGTTTCTTGATAGAAAATTGAAGTAGATAGTTACGTAAATAAGTTAAAATAATTTGTATTACAAAATAGTCGCAAGATAATGAGAATAATGAACAACCAACAACGAGCTCGTGGATGTCGAGCGAGAGGGAATCGTCTTTTGAATTGAGCCATCGATCACGCAACGACGACAGATTGATTAACGCTGATAACTCAAACGTGGAAGAAGCTGTCGGATGTAGTGGATCTCGAGGCAAGTAAAGAAAGGGCATGAAATTTACGTTTTCAGTAGTTTGAGAATATCGAGGACGTTGAGAATAGCAACGACAATAAATTGAGAGAGAAAGAATGAGATTGAACACGAAAAAGTTCTTCATTATGCCAGTCGAACTAATTTTTGCAAAAATTTTACAGATATCGGATGGAATGAGAATCCATTTGACACCAGCGATGAAGAAAACATAGACTGGAATGAATTTGAAATAGCCGAACTGAACGATGACGACGGCGACGACGAAAACGACGACAACAACGACGATGACGACGACGACGACGACGACGACGACGACGACGACGACGACGACGACGACGACGACGACGACGAGTATTAAAAAATACGTATTAAAAAATAGTAAAAGGCAACCACCTTTGTCTGGAATGACACAATGTAATTAATGAGTTCCAGTGATTGATTTTGTTTCGGCAAATCGGTCCTTTAGGTCATTTACAGCCTTATTATAATCGTATTACAAGAAAAATAATTGATAATCGCTTTACCTGTGAAATGCTTATCATATATCATTGAATTAGATTATGTGTAAGGTATAGAATATCTCAAAATTATTTACTAAGATTGATTTCGATGTGAAATAAAATTTTTGAATGCAGAGGAGTTGAAAATTGACAACGAATAAATTTTTTTTTTGAATCGAAAAAAAAATAGAAAAAAAATTCGGCCCACTAAGCAACTAGCGGGGTTAACTCCGGAATAAATCAAAGATTTTTTTGGGAATATAAAAAAAAAAAATTAAAAGTATCGGAATTTGAAAAATTCATGGTTTTTCCAAAAAATTGAAATTTTCCATAGAACTGGATTTCCAACATTATTTTTGTATTTTTTTCAGAAAAGTACATTCGAAAACAAAACTTAAAAAAAAACGTCCCGATAGGTCAATTTTTGAAAAAGTTATAGCTATTTGAAAAAGAAAAAGCCATTTTTTTTTAACATTCATAACTTTTTTTGCCTTGGGTAAAAAAATTTGAAAAAATTCACAAAAATTCCTTTAGTGGCGTAAAAGAAAATTGCGAAGTTTCAGCCAAATCGAAGGGGGTCGGGTTCAAAAGTGGTCGAATTGATGTGGAATGACCCATGTACAGAACCAAAATAGAATATAAAATTTCTTTTAACTTTTTGATTTTTCAAACTCAACCGTCCAGTTAACATAGAATGACTCGTAAAAGGATAGTATGCAGTAGCAAAGACATCATTGCGAGGAAAATTGCTCTTTCAAAATACTATAAAAGTTATTACAATTCTATGAAACGTTGTTGGGTGAGTGAACGTTTCTCATGGAGGCTGCTTGACCTCCAATGTTTCTATGAAAAATCTTTTATCCACAATGTCAAACGCTTCCTTCAAATCTATGAATAAGCTGCCTCTTTTCGTTATTTTGCCGATTCTTATTTGCGAAGTAATTGAACACATAAATCTTTTCGATCGTTCCTCTTCCTTTCCTCAATACTGTTTGGTTCTGTGGTGCTACTCTTTCCATCGGAACGTCGTTAGCGTCACTCTATACCCTTTTATATCAATATATAAAAAAAAATATAAAAATTCTCTATACCTCTATACCCTTGGGCCTGTTTTCCGCGCCCATTCTAATCCAAAAATGATCATTTACTGTAGAACAGAAGATCCCACAACGGAAATCCAAGCTTTTGTCTCGGGAGTAGCCACCATCTTGGAAAACGCATTTTTTCCAATATCTCGTAAACTGTGCGCTGTACGATGGAAATTATAGTGACCTTCTTTGTAAAAAATTATGTTTGCTATGGCATGCTCCCGAAACTTTTTGCCCTATAGCTCTTATTTTTTGAGATGTAGTAAGTTTTACAAATCCAATAGTTTTTTTCAAATATCTGAATAATGGTTGAAAATACAAAAAATTGCAGTAGCTGAACTTGTAGAGCATGAAATTCTTTACAAATTTGATATGAAACATTTTTTATAAAATTAACAGTTGCTGAGATACAGCGGAATAACATTTTCCGTCAGATGTATGTAAAATCACCGATGAGCCATTGCTTTAAGCAGATAAGGAAAAGTACAATCGATAAACCATCAACTTTGTTTTCCCGTCGTTTACTCCCAGTATCTTTTTGTCAGTATCCTTCTGCTCACCTTAGAGAGCTTTGCATTTCCTCCTGCTTCTCTGCTAAAATGATCATACAGTCCACATATGTCAGCGGACATATTCTCCCATCTCCCATCTCATACTCTCCCATTCATTTTTTTCTTATTACATAGTTCGTTGTACTTCTTCCCTTTAGATTTGTAATTTTTCCTCCCTTTTTTTCCTTTTCTCCATATTTTTAATGCTGTTCGTAGTATCACGTTTTAAATTTTTCACTCCTCGTCCCACCATTCCCCCTTTTCTCTCTCCTTTCCTGTTTCCTGGGACCCTTCTTTCCATGACGCAACGTTACCACTCATCGATGATTTTGCATACACGTTACGGCAACAGTTAGTACATTATATATCATTAACTATTCATTCTACGCAAAAGTTTTATGCAAAGTTATAGAGAATTTCATGCTCTACAAGTTCAGTCACCACAAGTTTTTTTCTCATTTCCAACCGTTATCAAGATGTTCAACGAAAACAACAATTGATATTGAACAATTAACCACATCTCGAAAAATATGAGCTATAGAAAAACAAGTTTCTTAATCAAAGTTGTAGTAGATACTATATCCTAAAAAAGGTCTTTATTATTTTTATCGTACAACGCACTGTTCAAGAGATATTCGCGAAAACGCGTTTATTTTAAATGGTGGCTAACACGCTAGCCCTCCGTAAGAGGAACACTCGAATTTATACTTATTAGCCACTCCCTAATATTACTTATTGAAAAATCACATGGTAAACTTTTTTGGTGACTCACTCCACTTTTGAAGCTATTTTCTTGGATTTTTCTTAACTATCGGTACGGTTGCCCCCTCCTTCTATCTATGTGGCCAGCGCTCCCTTTTCCACACTTCTTTAGATATTTACCACGTTATCACTATCGTTGCAGACAACATTAAAACCAGCAAAAAAGCGAAATTTCAAATAAATGTTTTCCCAAGAAAAACGATCGTTATTATCTTGACATGATAAAATCCGGTGATCATCGTCACTGAAGTCAAGTGCGAAATCTTTTCTAATTGATGTAAAATCTAATAATCGACAATGATCAATGCAAAGCTGAGAATAATTGAATAATCTAATACGAGTTTAGTGCAAAGTTCCAACTTTTTTTCATCGAAAAAAATCCACTACGTAGTTAAATAAACATTGACTTTTTATATTTTAAATATTAAATTGATAATGATGCTGTTACCATTATTCTCCACGCTTTGTAAGCGGTTTTCGGCCGTCTGCGATTGCTCCCGGGGCTGCTCCGATCCATCAATGGTCGCATCCGGTCGTCGCGCCAGCGCTCTCCTCCTCATTTCTATTATTTCCAAAAATCATTATTATATTTCTCAAGCCATAGATTTTTTTAGCGCAAAATCTAACCTTTTCTTCGCTTATTTCGCTTTTGATTCTTCCAGTTTGAATCCGTCGGAGGAGCTTCGGGAGGCTGCTCCATAATTTCCAGTCTTCTTGGGCTTCGGATTGGACCTACTACTGTAGAACTCAGAATTAGTAGCAGAAGAAACTCAGAACAAGTAGTGCAATCTTGTATTTCACCCGACGATAAGATATAAAGGAAGTATATAATCATCGGGCAATTCTAGATCCATTTGCGTTATTAAATGAAAGCTTTTTTACAATATGAAACTGAGCTTAAGGGTGAGATACATGTAGAAGATCTAAAAATACATGAATTTCAGGAATTTTTTTGGGGAGGAAAATGCGAGTAGAAATATTTAAAACCTTGGCATTTAATAAGGTATTCTTTGACCTAACAAAACGTATTTTTTTATTTGCAAAAAAAAATATAAAATGTCCGCCATATTGTATTGACTTTAAACATAAAGTCGGTCAGGGATTTCGAAATTGGTGGGTATTCTGGACATCATAGTTTACGCCGGATATAAGTACGGTGATTTTTTTAATTCTCAACATTCATAGTTTCTATTTGAAATCACTTGAAGTAAAAAAAATAAAAAATAATGAAAATTGCACACTTTGAAAGTAAATTATACGATTTCAACGTATTTTTTTGACATATTTTGCTATGAGAAAATACTTTTGTATCCGATTTCATTCAAGATTTGATTTTAGATAGAAGCCAGTGATGTTGTTCACTCGTGTTCCAAATTTGGTAATGATCGCTTGAATAGTTTTGCATGAGAACGCCCACAATCTCGGGAGTTCCCAATCGACTTCCTGTGAAGTCAGTGCACATTTTATATTAATTTTTGAATAAAAAAAAAATACGTTTTGTTAGATCAAAGTATACCTTATTAAATGCTAAAGTTTGAAATATCTCTACTCGCTCCTTTTTCCCCAACAATATTCCTGGAATTCATTTATATTTTCAGGTCTTCCACATGTGTCTCTCCCCCTTAAATCGAAAGACTGTTTTCAGCTTGTGATAGATCAATAATAATTACCGATATTGTTAGGCTGCGACAATCTCCTTCCTCCTTCCTCAAGAGTATTCGGACCCCTGTATTCTCGATTGACTTCTATAGGAAAAAAAGTGTGCAGAAATAATCACGTCATTGATTTACAAACTAAAAAGTACAGTAACAACGGTTAGGAAAATGACAGAAAAAATTAGCATCAAGCCACAGAGATTGGTGTGATTCGTTATCAATTTTAATCCGTGGGGTTTCTTGCAAGGACCAAAAATTTATTATGATTCAGTTTTTTCTATCGACGTTTACAATTGTTGAAATAAAATTACCAAAGGAAATTTTTCAAAGGGTTGTTACTTTGGAAAATATCAACACGATTCGATTCTACAAAAGAAATGATCAAGAAAACTTTCCCGACTTTATAATCCAAGTGCAATTTGTTAGTATAAAATGTTCATAAGCAGCTATAGCTTACAATTTTTCTAGGAATCTTATTTCACAATATAAAATTAGGTTTAGACCGAGAGATTGCTTTGATCTTACACTAAATAGAAAATAATTACCGGTATTGTTGGGCTGTGAGAATTCTCTTCGTTCTTCCTCGAAACCGTTAGAAGAAATTTCTTCTGGATTGATTTCTGCAGGGAAAAAGTGTACAAAATTAATTGGGTATTAAGTTACAGATTGAATAGATACATTAGCAATGGTTATAAAAATGTTTCATGAATAATAACCATTAACATCAAGCAAAGCAGATTGTTCAGAATTGTCAACGATCACAATCGGCAGGACTTCTACAGAGCAAAAATTGATAAGGCTTATTCCTTTCTTTTGACATTTATAATTGTCTAAATGCAATCATCGACCCAAATTGTTCCAAATGTTAGTCATTTTGAAAATGTTAGCACGATTTGATTCTACAATAGAAATCATGGAGAAAGCATCTCTGACTTCTTTGTCCAAGTTCCATACGTCAGCATAAAATTTACATAAACAATTATAGCCTGCAATTGTTATATATAACTACTTTTACAATGTGAAGCTGGGCTCAGATCCAGGTACTGATTTGTGCTTGTAATAGACCAAAAATAGTTACCGATTATGTTCGTCGGTGAGGATTCTCTTCTTTCTTCTTCGAAATAATTTGGCTCCGCTGCTGCGTCTTCTGCAGGGGAAAAAGTGACTAAAAGTAATGGTGTACAGGGATACAGATGGGATGAACAAATACAATAATAATGGTTGTGAAAAAATACCATTAGCTTCATGCGGCGAAAACAGATTCGGTTGGTCGATCACAATCGGCACCGCTTCTCCTACGGATAAGATATTCATCAAGCTTCATTTATTTTTTCCGACATTTGCAATTTTTTAAATGAAATTATCGCCGCGAATTGTTCCAAATGTTGGTACATTGAAAACTGTTAGCACAATTTGCTTCGACAACAGAAATCATGGAGGAAACTTCTACCTTTTTCCGAGTTCAATTTGCCAGCATAAAATATTCACGAATGTAGCTTGCGATTGTAATATGAACATTCCGTGGTGTAACAGTAATGTTAATTTTACTCTGACAGATTCAATTCTGACAGGCAATGTCGCAGAGGTTTTCTTCATTATTTGTTTTGTACCATCGCTTCTCGCTATTATTTTTTCGAAATAATTTTTCAAATAATTTGTATATCGTTCGTTTAAACAAACGGCATTGCCAAATGGAAAAGCAAGAGTATTTCCCTTCAGCTATGTCCTCAAACGAATACAAAGTTTGATGCTATCCCCCTACACCCGGAATCTTACGATCTTACCTCTTTGGTTAAAGGGCTCGACTGCAGCCGACTCGTCACTCGAACTGTCGTGCATTGGTTCTTGATCAGAAGGGTCTACAATTGAATCTTTGATAAGGAAGTGGAAGCGAGTCGTACTAGTCAATAGATAGTTTTTCACTGCATGTTTTTTAAATAAGCTATCCCGAGTGACCACATACAACCCAATATTGTCAAAAAATGCAATGATAATTTTTAGGATAAGCAGTACAATTTTTTAATTTTATTTCGTTATAGAATTTGAAGCATTTTAAGTTATTGACTTGACTCGGTAGTACATAGCAGAACATGATTTTTGACAACGTTGCTCGCTTATAGTCAATTCAGAGCTGAATTTCGAGGTAAACATAATCCCCAATTGATAATGAATAATAGGGTCTCTAGTCCCCAATTAGAGACCCTATTATTTAACTGTGTTATTCTTATGGAAAATCTCAAAATGCAATGCGCTTCGCGAAATAATTTAATTTTAAGCTCTCCTTGTGGGATAATTCTTTTTTTACCACAATTCAACTGTTTCTGGTAGATGCAAGTGAAAAAAAAATATCGATTTTTTTTGGCATGTATTACGATGTACGATGTTACTACAGTTCTATGGGGTTATGAAATCATAAATATTGTAATCTGTAATTCCACATTTTTGATTCCGATATTCGTCGACCCCCCTTTTTTAACGTGCGATCAGAATCCGGGCCATTTAGCGAATGTAATTGATGTTTTCCCTCTAAGCATCTGATATCGGAATTTATTAATTTCCCAGTTTAGTGGCCAGCAAGTCATTCTCATTACATACGATGTGTAAAATTCTTCACTATTCAATCAATGATATCTCAATTGGAAAGTCTTTGCGGTGTCTTGAAATTTCACGGGCATTACGTATCAAATTTGTACAACAGTATATAAGAAAAATCAGAATATTATTTGACATCAAACCTTGTGCTGAAACATCATTAAGGGGCTATTAGAGAATGACATTTTTGAGAAATCGATTTTTTTTCATTTTTCGAAAGTATATACATGTAATATGGTTGTGTAAAAATTTCAAAACGATCGGAGCAGTCTAAGTATATTTTTCAGCGTCCTTACATGACTCGGCGCGTACCTGAGCACCGAGCGCGCCTACCTGCTTTCCGTCGATCTAAGCCTCCTTTTACGTAGCCAAGCGTGTGTTTAAGCGTGCTAACGACACTAGGAAAGCTTTGATTAAAAAAAAAAAAAAAAAAAAACATTGAAACAAGTTGAAGAGAAAAAAGTTGCACCGAAAAAGTCAAAAGCAAAAAAGTAGTCGCGAAAAAGTCGGCTGTTGTAAAAAAGCCACCACAAATTAAGACTCAAGGTTCAACTATTAAATTAATGAAGGAGTTATCATCAAATTATGCACTAGCTGTTAGAAGGAATATCGATTCCGTTGAAAATATGCGCAAGGAAATTTGGATCGGCTTTTTCCACAAAATCTCGACAGATAGTAAGCCGTAGCACTCCTACTGTTCCAGCGATTGGTGCAAATACTTGAAAGCTAAGAAAACTAAGACTCGATACAAGCATCCTCCTGCACTTTCTCAAGAAGTTCAAGAAATCTTAAAGCCGATATACGAGGATCTCACAATAACCGAGCTGCTTGAAAGATGTTTAGGTGGTCATACACAAAACAGTAATGAAAGTTTTAATCAATGTGTATGGAACATGGCGCCTAAACATCTTTTTCATGGAAAAACAATTGTTGATATTGTGTCGAAGACAGCAGCTTGTACTTTTAATGAAGGCTTTGAGCCAATTTTGAAAATTATGGAGCTGACTGGCATGAAAATCGGCCCGATCGCCGTGGACTACGTTGCAAAGTACGACGACACGAGGGTCAGCCTTGCGGAGCGCCGTAGCTTAGATACTTGAAAAGAGGCCAGAACTACAAGAAAACAGGCAAGATTAGAAGAATTGGAGCATTTTGATGCAGAGAAAGGACCATCCTATGGTGCAGGCATTGCAGATTAATTGTAGGTAAGCATTTTTAATGATTTTTCATTTAAAAGAACTTTGAACGCGTTTTTCTCGAAACACCATTTTTGAAATTGATCTCCATGAGATCTCAAAAACTACTTGACCGATCCTTATGAAATTTAAATCACATATTCTACATATATATTCCTAGAAACTAACCCTCTATGACGTTAAAATTTTGATTTTTAATATCTTTTTTGTACAAAAACAGTGAAAAAAACGTGTTTTTCATTTTTTCTGTTTTCATCCACCATTTTGTTATTTATCGATAAAAATTAATATCCAAACGTCATTATCTACCTGACGTTATACTTAATCCAACGCACTTTGTTTTTTTGGTTTCAGACAAGCCGTTCCTGAGATATGATGGAGACCGTTTGCCTCCTTCTTTTCGAGGCGCTTTGTTCAAGTGCAGTTTTTGCACATCAAAATGTAGTAAAATGAATAAAAAAAAATTTTGTATGCAAATAAAGACTAGATTTATCATCCCCAACAAGTTTTATTTCAATATTTTTAACAGCATGCCTGGAAAAAATTCCCAAAAATAGCCTTTTTTTAGCGTTCAAATTCTAATAGCGCCTTAAGCTCTACTCCTAATTTTGTTACTCATTGTCGTGATTATCATCGCATTTACGAGTGCTGTATTATATGAAAGTTTTTTCAAGGCTCCTATTATATTAAACGGATTGGTATTATTTACCGTTTTCTGGAAACGCTACTGCATTATCCAAGAGCCATCGCGGTGGTTCTTCGGAGAAAATTTCTCGCTCAAAATCTGGATCTGAAATAATTCCGGGAAGATTGTGTTTTGGCGCAGTTGTTCCTAAGCTTAATTTTAATAAAAAAATTTACCAAACGGTCGAACTGGTGGAGGTTCCTGCAGTTCATGTTCATCGGCCTCATCATCCTCCTGCTCATCCCGTTGCTGAGCTATGATCGCGTCGACGTTTCCTTTCAAGGTCATGGCTTTTTCCAGGAATTCATCAACAGTGATCTCCAGCATGTGCAGTTCACGCCATGCTGGATAAAATATGCATAAGTTTACTGATATGCCTACAATGTAATATTAATCCACCTATCACATT
Organism: Rhimphoctona megacephalus; assembly: GCA_963989365.1. NCBI lineage: Eukaryota > Metazoa > Arthropoda > Insecta > Hymenoptera > Ichneumonidae > Rhimphoctona > Rhimphoctona megacephalus. The sequence continues at coordinate 6,793 of CAXDIM010000156.1, read as the reverse complement.
AAGAGACGCGGTAGCAACTCAACACCAGATATAAAAAGAGCTCGTGCGAGCTCTGCTGTACTTTTGTATATTGAAATATGACGGCTTCCGTTTTTTTTTTCTTTTTTCAAGTATTACACGAGTATATGTACAAGTTACGAACAAGAAACGCTATAAAACAACATGAATCGAGCACCCTATCTTTAATGCACACAAGTATTGTGTATTTGAAGTTATAATTGTTTCAACAAAATCTAACCTTTTATCAACTGTTTCTGTTTAAATATCGAACAATATCTTGCATGCCTGCCGATTTGGACATTATTTTTCAAGTGTTCGATATCTGCTTGCACATCTCCTTGCAGTCTGAGCAGCTTGCCTGTTGTAAAAAATATAACCAATATTAATTATGTTCAATCCCTTTATTGTGAATGGGAGAGTAGTAGGGCTATACCAGTTCTAACTCATTTTTTACCCCCTCCCTCTCACCATGGCTTGACTCACCCAGAGGGGGGGTGAGGAGTGTGAAAGAGATAGAGAGATGGTCGGAAGGATGGTGAGTGGGGGGGGGGGGGGAGAGAGAGAGAGAGAGAGAGAGAGAGAGAGAGAGAGAGAGAGAGAGAGAGAGAGAGAGAGAGAGAGAGACAGAGAGAGACAGAGACAGAGACAGAGACAGAGACAGAGACAGAGACAGAGACAGAGACAGAGACAGAGACAGAGACAGAGACAGAGACAGAAACAGAGACAGAGACAGAGACAGAGACAGAGACAGAGACAGAGACAGAGAGGGAGGGAGGGAGAGAGAGAGGAAGGGAGGGAGGGAGGGAGGGAGGGAGAGAGAGAGAGAGAGAGAGAGAGAGAGAGAGAGAGAGAGAGAGAGAGAGAGAGAGAGAGAGAGAGAATACTACTTCTCGATAACGCTATCACAATCGCTACGTTGTCAAGACGTCGCCAAACATAGAAATTCCCATCCGCTTTTCTCGATCCTTTAAATATCTAATCTCCAGCAAATAAACTTTTCTTCGCAGTTCTAACCCTGGTACGACCTGTCCGCCAATCGTTAGAACTGGACCATATCTTTACATAAAACGCCTTAGAGCATTGAACGTGTTTAAACCTGTCTAGGGTGCAGGTGTACAAAGTCAATAAGGCGACGCGGGAGGTAACATTGACAAGAAACGGACCTGTGGAAAATGATAAAAACCTCTTATGTATCAAAAAAACCAATTAAATGCTCTAGTTTTCCACACTACACCCGCTAATAACAAAGCCTGGGGGAAACATCTTATCAATTTCTTATCCAATCCTCATAAAAGACAAAATAGGTCCCCTTCATAGCGTCCTACCCCCGCCCCCCCCCCCCCCCAAATCCTACTTTCCTACTAAAACCTCTACCTCCAGCAAGACAAAAACTTAACATTAATTTTCAGTTAGCATCGAAATCTGAATGCGGTAGTATATACTAACGCATTCAGATTTCAAGCCATGTGACATGGGCGAGTCAAGCCATGTTGTCAGGGAGGGGGTAAAAAGTGAGTTAGAACTGGTATAGCCCTACTACTTGGGAGTTACGTGTTTTTGCGTTTGACTGCAAGCAATACTTACAAACGAAATCCCAAGGTCCAGGGCGAGTTTCCATCCTGTGTTGGAGTCGGCTATGATACGACTCGATTATATTGTTCGTTCGACGACTAAGCCCATACACACTGAAGCCCTCTGGCTTAACGATTCCTAGCCAATATCGCGCATAATATTCGCAAAACGGGCTTAGTCGTCTTTTGATCGAAGGCGACAAATTATTTCTGAGTGCCCGGAATTTGTTGGAGATGGAATGGGCTGGCAAGTATGCCAAAACCAAAACTTTTTTAAAAAAGATTTTAGCTTCATCGTTCGTACGAAGTACGTTATGCAGGTTAAGTGCCTTGGCTTTTCTATACATTGCCTGAAACCCAATACGTCATTTTTTTACCTTTCACCGTTTTCAACTATTTCATACCTTAGACAGTGTTGGTAAAATATTAATAATTATTAGACTCTTAACTCTTCAATTACCTATAAACTAATGTCCAGAAGAACACGCAAAACTCTAATAGGTAGAATAGCGTGTGTCATTTCAAGGCAACATGTGTATTGTTTTTACGGTTACACTTCAAACATTTGTAGTTCTCACCCAAAAACGGAACTGTGCAGAAGGAAGATCTTGTCAAAAAATATTCAGTATTTCCATGCTGTAATTAGTATCTACAAAATTATTCGATATATATAAACTTGGTTGAATGAACTTTATAGTAGAGCACCCAATATTCTATAAAAAGCCGCTTAGAAAATATTACAGCATGGGAAATCGCAATAGGGTAACAAAAATAGTAAAAAAGTTTTTACCATGTCAATTAAATTGAAAACTTTAATATCGTTGCGCAACCGTTAAAAATTTTTTGAACTGGGCATATTTTTTTCTTCCGCAGAGTTTCATTATTGGGTGTGAACTGAACATTTTTTTAGTGTAGCCATTGAAATAACAACATTTTGCCCTAAAATGACACATTCCAATATACAATTGCTGAACGGTAGGCCTTCATCACAAATGTCTCAAACTCATGTTACTTTTCAATTGCCGGAATATCAAGAATGATCATGAGAACTCCAGAAAAACGTACAGATGTCAATAGAAATAGGATGCTCAAAGTTTTTACGCTTTCTCGATCGTGTTTCAAGCAATTTCGGATCGATAAAGGACAAATTTTTTCCTCCATCGGATGAATTTTGATTTTGATCCGATTCAAACTGACCAAACTTGAGCTCTTTAATAAAAAGCGCGAAAATAGGAGTGTCCTTGATTTCAATATTTTTCTTTTGCCAAATTGTCATCCGAGCGCAGCGCTTAAATACGGGGCCCTTCGATTCCCACGCTTCTAAAAAAAGGTCTGGAAATTATTCAATTCGAATCCGATCGAAATGAAAAATCATCTGGAAAAGAACAACATTTCCTAACAAATATATCTATGTCAATACGAAATCACCGGAATCGCGGCTGTGAACACGTAAGAATATCGAGCGTCCCACTTCGATTACTGCCTGCTATATGTCTTTTAATTTCAACATTTATTTACAATTATACCGTTCGAGCGTGAAAATAGATAAATTGAAGTTTGCTTATTTGTTTCGGCATTTACAAAAGCCATCCCTTTTAAACATTTCATTTTTTAAAAGAATTAAATGCACATATGTGAATTTGTTGAAAGGCAGCATAGTAATCAGAATTCCACGATTACCAAAATGCTAGTATCTGCGTGAAGAAATTGCATTACAGATGTGACATTCCGCAGTTGATTTATTTATTTAGCAATAACATCATATTATCTGACAATACTTACGCGATCATGATGCGTATTGCAACCCGTGCTGTGAGCCGTTGGAAAAGTTTCCGTGATGGCATTACGCAATCCGCGTTCGAAATCGCTCATTGCGAGGATGACATTGTTCGCATGCAGGACATGTTCTTTCACATATTGCAAACATGAAATATAGGCTCCTTGCGTTTTCCGGCTCATTACAACCCAAATGAAAGGAAAACCCTATGGTCCATATAAATAAACATAATCAGAAACAAATGCGCAATCAGAACATAAGTTATCAATTCATTACGTTTTCAGTTAAGGGGACCGTATGGTCTAGAAATTTGAAAAAATCGATTTTTTTTTTTTCGATATGTCGAAAGTATAGTATCTCAAGAATATACTGTGAAATTTTCATGCGGAAATTCTCAATATTACAGCTTCTACAGCCCATAACGCAGGTAGAGAGCGGTCCGCGACACGAAAACGTTCAAAGCCTTATTGGACACAAAGCCTTACGGGGATGATTTTTTAGTTTGCAAAAAAGAATGTGTTTTGCATGTTAAAAAACGTTTGTACAAACGTGCTGTTGATGCGAAAAAAAAACATGCACAAATAAAGAAAGCAACAAAGAAATTGACAGAAAAAGAAGAGGGAAAAAAGACACAGCGGAAATCGATAAATAAAACACCGAAGCGTCAACAATTGACGAATAAATTATTGCAAGAGCTGTCAACTTATTACGGTCTAGCAATTAGACGTAATTCAGATTCGACTGAAGGGATGAGAAGTGAAATATGGGCAGCATATTATCACAAAATTTCAACAGATGAAAATCCGCAACACTCGTACTGTCCTCCAGGTTCCGAATCGTGGTGCAAGTGGCGTCAAAGTGAGGCTGCAGGTACTTTAGACACCTACGAGCACCCACCTGCTCTGTGCGATGAAGCACAAGAGATATTAAAACCAATTTATGAAGAATTGACAGCAGAGACTTTATTGGAAAGGTGTATTGGCAGTAATACGCAGAACAATAACGAAAGTTTCAATGCTTGCGTGTGGCACCTTGCGCCGAAACATCTGTTTGCCGGAAAAAAAATCATTGATATTGCCACTCACATTTCCGCTTGCATATTCAATGAAGGATTTGCATCCCTATTGAAAATAATGGAGACCATGAGCATAACAATCGGGCCACAAGCGGAGCAACTAGCGCAAAACCGAGACGAGCTGCGAGTATCGAGCGCCAACCGTAGGAGCACGGACAACTCCAAAGAGGCTCGGACAGCTCGAAGAAATGAAAGGAGTGAGGAAATCTTGAATTATGAACGTTCCGAAGGAATCCTATATGGTGCCGGAATCGCGGATTAACTGTAAGTATTCAAAATTTGCTCAATTTTTGAAAATATCTGTACCTCAAACTTTAAACTCATTTATCTCGAAACGACTTTTTTCGGCACTGCGCAGGTGAAAACAAAAAAACTATTCAACCGAATCACTTGAAATTTGGATATGTTGTTCACAACATGTATGGCTATCGTCGGAACTACAATCATAATTTTATTTAAATAATTTCTTATTGTTTATACTAAAAAACTAGTGAAAAAAAAACCCGATTTTACGAATTTTTTTTCAAAAGCGCGCCATTTTGTCAATTTTTAATTTTTTCGATTTGTTCTAGTCCCGACCATAACTGCACTCTTTCTGATTAATTTTCTTGTATTTTGTGTTTCAGATGAGTAGAAGTCTCGGATCGATCTTCACCGTCCGGGTCGGATTTTTCGAGAGGGTCGTCTTCAATGCCAATTATATGATAATAAACACTGTTTTTAAAATTAAAAAAAAATTTTTTTGTATACTTAATAAAGGTAGTAATAAACCCGAAAAGTTAAAACATCGATTTTTAAATTTTTTAAGGCAAAAAAAAAATCGTGAAAATAGGTGAAATTTTCGTGCTCTAGACCATACGGTCCCCTTAACGTTGCTGTTCCAAATCTCTTAGATGCATTTACTGTGCATCTCTTTCTACCAACGCGTGCATACATTCGAATGTTTTGTTTCATAATCGAACTTGCGAATTTATTTTTCGAATTTTCCAAACTTGTAACTTATTTTTTTTTGTGAGTTATATAACGTGGAATATTTTGGGATATGAATGAATTCTTACATGATTCAGTTTGATACCCATAATGGTCAACAACTGATACACGCCGTCAACTCGGGGTCTGGAGCGGAAAGTCGCATCGATAAGCAGCTTAGAAACATTGCTCATTTCTTCCCTCACAAAGGCTTCATCGAAAAATAACGCATGTTGCGCACCACTTTCGTCCGTTATCAATCGCACCGAGAGCCGACCATTACTGTATTCAAGATTTCTGGCATATGCCGGATCAGCAAGGTGGTTCACGAATTCTCCGATGGTTCGAGGGCTTGGAGGATAATGTCTCATTCTGCATTGTTGCATGAAAGACCGAATGCTTCTAAATGATACGTGTCGAGCGCCTTCTGTATGACTTTTTATGTCGAACACCAAAAATGATAATAAAAGTCAGGATTTCTATTAAAAAGCTGAGAAGCAGAAGTGTATTTCACTAACTGTTCTGCCGACACGGCTTACGTAATTCATTCATGAATCAATATAATAGAAATAAAGTCACCTGGTAACAGCGTTAGTAAGTTGTTTTGCGCACAGTATGTACGTATAAAAGTAGATAGCAAAAAAAAGTAGAAATACCAGAGTATCGATAGAAATTTTTCATGCATCATCAGCGAACGATCAGTACCGAAACGGTATTTCTCATGCTAAAAGGAAAAATCTCGACTCGTAGTTGAGAAAAATTCTATGATTCTTTTAGAGAAACAAAAAGACAATATGAAGTGATAAGTATGAGATATTATGAAAAGTTTAGATAGCATTAGATAAAATCACAGATTACATACATTTAAACTTATATACATTGGTCAGTAAAATAAGCATGCTAACATTGTTTAATAGATCTATTTTTAACACGCGAAAAAACCCATTCGAATAATTGAAAAATTATAGTGAATACATAAAGGAATAGGAAAAAAATTACGCAAATAAGTTAAAAAAAACTCACACAGTCGCTAATGTATCATACAAGTCTTTTAATTTGTACCAATGCAGTGCAAGTGCTTCTGATAAAGCTTCTTTGAAGCGACTGATATGCTCAAGTTTATCATCCGGCAGACAAAATTCGGAATGAGGATATCGATCTTCTATTACGCCATTCACTGATTTCGCCGTGCCCCGACAAATTGTTTTTTGTTTACAGCGAAGATAACTATGAAATGAAAAGAAATCAAGCTGAAGTTTGTTTGCATATACAGAAAAACTTGGACATGGGATGCACTGTATGGAAAGATGGTGAGATCTAAAATATTTGAATTTTTTCAGTAACTTCCGATGAGTTGTTCGACTTTATGAATATCGTTACGGCATAAATACATTATGCATA
>CAXDIM010000155.1:0-67183 GCA_963989365.1 Rhimphoctona megacephalus | reverse complement strand
CCAGTAACATTATCTTCGTGCAAATTTTCGTACCATCACAACCAGAGCATCCGTAGAGCAGATCTTTTTGAAAATATTTTTCAATTCATTATGCCACAATGGGAGCCAAAAAGTAGAAATACTGAGCACACATGTTGCCCCAGGAAATTTCGAAAGTTTATAAGTATACGTTGCGTTCCAATGAAACAAAGTTTTATACTTCCAGAAAAAAGGAACCAAAGACTTTCTAACAATTTTTTGAATTAATCATGCCACAACTCAAGCATACCACACATTGGGCTCAATAAAGTTTATGAGCTTTGAAGGGCCTACAATTTTTTGAATTAATTACAGGAGATAAAAACAACTATCGTAAACGTAATTCTGGCAATCGACCATAAAATGTGATGTGAATAAATGTTCGTCCACATTGGTTTCATCTCGATACGTAAAAAAATCATTCATTTTATGCGTATTTATCTGGGTTATTGAGAACCAAATATCGCATCTTTTTGTCGGGATAATTTTTTCGTTAAGATTTTAATGAATCCAAGTAGAACAACTTAAAGTACTACTTGGATTCATGTAAATATCAACGAAAAAATTATCCCGACGATAGAAATGGAAGGCAGATTTTTTTCCGAAATTTTTCGCTTTAGATAAATGAACCATCAAAGAACCAGTTTTACGTAATTGGACAGAAAACATATCGAATCCATTGTTAAAAAGAAGTTTATGCATTTCTTCATTCTTATTAATATCAACAAGGTGAAATTATGTTATTTGCGAATGCCATTTATAATAATAATGGCCGTGAAAGCCTCAAAACTAGAAGAACTTACAGATATTATAATATTATCTTTGAATTTTGAAAAGTTCAGAAAGTATGTTATGGATATTTTAAAATAATAAATTCAACAAAGCGGGCAAACTTATAGCAGTACTATGCCCAAGAAAATGGATCGAGTTGAGTTGTACCAGTTGCATCCGTAGAGCAAATCTTTTTGAAAATATTTTTCAATTCGTTATGCCACAATAGAAGCCAAAAAGTAGAAATACTGAGCACACATGTTGCTCCAGGAAATTTCCAAAGTTTGTAAGTATACGTTGCGTTGCAATGAAACAAATTTTAATACTTCCAGAAAAAAAGGAATCAAAGACTTTCTGACAATTTTTTGGATTAATCATGCTACAACTCAAGCATACCACACATTGGGCTCAATAAAGTTTATGAATTTTGTATGTAGCCATTACTTTTCGAAGCCAAATTTTAATCCCATCCAAAAATGAGCAACTGAAGAATTTTCATAATAAAATTTTCAAGTCCTAATAATGCCACTATTCGAGCCAAAAAGTGGAAATATTGGGCACACTTGTCACTTCACAGATATTTCAAAGTCTGTACGTATCTGTTGCAATTTAATAATACAAATGTTGATAATATCAGTAAAAATACATCAGAAGACTTTCTGTAACAATTTTTCAAAATTTATTATGCTACAACTAAAGTGGGGAAGTGAAAAAATATAGCTCAATAGAGCCGAATGAAATTCTAAAATTTTGCATATATTCATGGCGTTCCGAAGATAATAATTTTGATCCCATTGACAAATGAGCAACCACAGAATTTTCATAACAAAATTTTTTATTCATAATGCCACAATCGGAGCCAAAAAGTGGAAATACTTGGTACATTTGTTGCTTTACAGAATTTCCAAAGTCTGTAGGTATCCGTTGCAATCCAATGATATAAATTTTGATATCAGTAAAAAAACATAAGAAGACTTCCTGAAACAATTTTTCAAAATTCATTATGCTACAACTAAATTAGGGAATTGAAAAAATGTAGCGCACATTGGGTCCAACAAAATTCTGAAATTTTACATGTATGCATGACATTCTGAAGCCAGCAATTCTTAACCCAACGACAAATGAGCAATCGAAGAATTTTCATAACAAAATTTTCACTTCCTAATGCCATAATCAAAATCAAAAAGAGAAAATACTTAGCACATCTGTCGCTTCACAGAATTTTCAAAGTCTGTAGGTATCCATTGCAATTCAATTATACAAATTTTGATAATATCAGTAAAAACACATTGGAAGGCTTCCTGAAACAATTGTTTAAAATTCATTATGCTACAACTAAAGCAGGGATGTGAGAAAATATAGAGCATATTGAGCCAAACAAAATTCTGAAATTTTGCATATATCCATGGTGTTCCGAAGACAATATTTTTCATTCCATTGACAAATGAGCAACCGAAGAATTTTCATAACAAAATGTTCAATTCATAATGCTACAATCGGAGCCAAAAAGTGGAAATACTTGGTACATTTGTCGCTTCACAGAATTTTCAGAGTCTATAGGTATTCGTTGCATTCCAAAGATACAAATTTTGATAATACCAGGATATGGAGTATATACCGCCATAGCCTTTTGATATAAAGATATATTATACGAGCCATTTTGACATAAAGATATATGATTACTTATTTCGGTTATCATCCAGAGGCATCCATATATATCCAGATGCAGGTTGACAGTGTATTTGACTATTAATTCATCAAACGAGAGATGATTCTACACCATATTTTGGATAGAAAAACGACGTCGAAAATCTTTTGAAATGCATCAACAATTATCATGCAAGGAACATTTTATGATGTACAAATCTTATTATGGCAAGCGAGGAACATTTTATAATAAAGAGGAAAGGGACCAATAAAATAAATTGTCAACGGTGTAGAGTTAAAAAAAATATTTATTAAACACTGCTCAAAACTCGTCATGATAATAACAAACTTTGCCATACACATTTTTTTGATACTCATTATTAGTTTTATAGAGTTTCTTTTCCAAATTTACATCGATTCACACCAATCATGATTAACAGTTAAATGTACACCATTTCATAGTTTTCAAAGAGACGAAAAGAATGATTTCTCAAGAAATCTTATACGAGGAACATTTAATCACGAAAGAGAAAAGAGATCGCTTTCGTTTCCGTCGTAGAGTTAAGTGTGGGAAATAGAAACTGCAGGGTTAACAATAATAAAAAAATACATATTCATTTCAGCACTGTTCGAAAGTTGATTAAAAGCACTTTACTACTTTCACACCACCACTTTCTTATTATTACTATAACCAAGAGTCGATCGAACCCAACCACGATATTTATAACCTCACAACTGTTTGTGAAAAAACATTAATATTTTCAATACTGTTTAAGCCACAAGATTCCAATTAGTCGCGATCGAAAGGGGAAAAAAAATATATCTTTCTTCAACCAAAGTTCCAAATTTATAATGGATATCACACATTTTTTCTAGCCTGACAGAAACGAAGAATAATAGACAAGTGGCGAACAAACACGTAAAAACGTTTCAACGATTATAAGTATTATTTAACCAAACTCACACATCCCGCACTATTTTACGAAACTTCGATCAAACTTTCAAACCTCAAAAAACACTTTAATAAATACTATTGTCACTTGTCACTTATCCCGATTGATTTTTCCGAATTTTGTCACTGATTCCCGATTTTACGACGAATGCGCGTTAAAACGGTTATAAAACGGTTATTTATTACTGTTTATAACCAAACTGTTCCACACGTCCTGCACTGTTTTCATCATTTATTTTTTGAATTCCGTTTCACACAGATTCACACATTGCGCATGACTCGTTTCATTGCGCAATTGGGTGTTGCTGCGCATCATTATGCGCATGCGCACTTGTTCACATCAAAATGATGAGACCCAACGAACATGACCACAGATCACACACCTTTAATTGTATTATCACAGATACGACACTAACCAATCAGAAACTAGAGAGGCTTCAAGAGGTCTTTGATGGTGTTATCACAGGTACAGACACCAACCAATCAGAAACTTGAGAGGCTTCAAGAGGCCTTTGATGGTGTTGTATACAGACACGTCGAAATCCTTCACACAATGATAGAAAAATTAATAATTTTGACCTGTGGAAAGTTTTTTTTCAGCAATTACGCCACCGATCATGCTGATTTTGGGCTCAATCGAAAACATTTTTGACAATTAATCTCCAGTCCTATTTTTGTTATATCAAACGACTCCTGAGCATCGAAATTAAACGAAAAGACATGCGAATTTTACCCCCACCGCCGCGAATCCTTTTATTCAGAGAAAGTATAGACTCGGCGAGCCTCGAGCCAGCAGACGACAGAGCTGTCAATGTACTTGTCCCGAGACTCTACCGAGTCTCTTGATACAATCTTTTATATGTGTCTTTGTACGGTTATCGATCAATCTCGCAAGTAATCAATGAGTCGATAAGGTAGGAATTTGGATGATTGAGCGTCTCCACTTGCGTTCCAACTGCTCGGGGAAAAAGGGCTTTGAAATAATTTTAGGATCGAGCGTCTCCACTTGCGTTCCAACTGCTCGGGGAAAAAGGATTTGAAATAATTTTAGGATCGAGCGTCTCCACTTGCTTTCCAACTGCTCGTCGGTAAAAGGACTTTGAAATATTTTGGGATCGAGCGTCTCCACTTGCGTTCCAACTGCTCGTCGGTAAGAAGAACTTAGGACACTATTATTGGTCGTCTCCACTCGCGTTCCAACAGACCAATTCTAATATAATATTAGGAAGGATAAGAAGATTACTTACGATTTGGTGAGTTGCTAAGATAACTTCGATCAGACGTTTGATTCAGACAATTTTCTTTAGCCGACGGTCGGCCTTTTATACCTAAATTTCGTCGTTCCCTACTTATTCGATGCCGCAATGCGCAAAATAAGAGCCAATCATTATTGATTTATTGTTATCATGATCGATAATGCGTCATTTCTTAGCCAGTTACATTACACTGTGCGTTCCCTACTTATCCGACTGTCACAAATTCTCTTTTTGTTTTTTTTTTTTTTTGGCGTAGAAAAAATTGTTTAATTTACGAGGTAAAAGCTTATACGTTAGTAATACCGGAAGAAACAAAATGCTTATAACATTTATAGTAAAGAGAACATTTTTATAACATTCAATTACATTAAATAACAAATTATAAAAGATTCGTGAATTTTTTCGTATTTCTTTACTTTAATTCCGCATACATTGAGATTCGCATCAATAGGATGAATATATGGAATCATGTATCGCATGACATTGACAAAGATTAAGTACATGTATAGATATATAAGCGTAAGACTTATCTAATGTTTGAGTCGTTTTCGCACGGTGTTGGTATGACGAAGTAGATTAATTTACCGATGATCCAAAATACTTGAAAATTCACTTATTGAATGTACGCTTCCTTCAAACGTGGAGTCCAGAAGTTTAGAATTCGCACATCGACCATGACGTGCCAATTAAATGAGGAAATGAGATTCGTGGATACTTTGGATGGTTTCGATGAATATTATCGGAAATCCGCCAATTCTGATAACGACCGTGGAACGCTTCTTTACTTGACGACGTAGACGTACACAATATGAAGATTCAAGTTATGAGACGGATACCAAATGTCGTATAGATTTACATATAGATATATATATATATACAGATTTATACCCAGACAATACGACTGGTATGTACAAGAATTCGTTTACAATTAAATTTTCACCGAGAGGAAAAATCCTCACGCTCGGGCGATTATCATACCATGGAAGGGGAGAATCCCCCACTTACTCATACCTTAGGGTACACACGCATACACATAAGACATCTCGTACGCATGATTCTCACATCACACGACGTTACGCTGCTGATATACAGGGACAATGCTTATCGATCTGTTGTTATCATTATAGATTCTGCGTCATTTCTAGACCAGTTATGTTTCGCTGTGTGTTCCCCACTTATCGACTGCTACGCTACGTAATATGAGATCCAATAATTATCGATCATGGTCGTTAATGCGTCTTTTCTAGACCAGTGATTTTCGATTATATAAAGTAGTGGGGAGCGCACAGGTTACAATTGTTTCGAGAGCTCATTTGTCTTCCGACCATGCTATGCAGCTTTTCATGCTATTCATATGGGCATAGCATGCTCGGAGCCTCTTGGCGTCTCTGTCCCCTCTTCAAGGCTGTGTATCCTTATTTTGAGACGGTGGTGGGGCGCGCCCAAATTTTATTTTGATCTGCTCGTCAGTCCAGATTGAACCTCGACGGCGAGCTGTTCGCTCTCCACCATCGTACCATGTCGCTACTCTGACTTCCTGGTCTATGCTTCGTTTTGCCTGAGTGGTGGGGTTGTCGCTTTTTCTATCATCTGAGCTCTCAATCGAGCTTCGGTCGTTCATGCGACATCATCCCTTCCCCCTCCTCATGCGCTACCTCGCAGATTATGTCCTTTCGTTATTTTCTATGTAAGTTTTACAAATCGAATGTTGTCTTTTACATTCGCATACAAAATGTAATAAGTGGTCCTGAGTCATATTAGCGAGTTCTGTATATATTTTTGAGAAGATTTTAACGATAAAATCCTTTTCGTATGTTTAACAGTTTGTCTTATTACCAACTTCAAATTTGTCTCGTCCAAGAGACATGGTTGTTGATTGATCTATCTTGAAATTCATCAGTTGGAGTATGAAAAAAATAGCAATAATTAATTTCTTGTCTTTTGACTACATTCCAGTTATGAATGAAGCTGTAACATCGTTATAATCATTGCGTCTGCTCATTGTTAAATAGACACACGGGCATTGCGACTACGAGTGAGACATCCAAAATTTTGTACGATCGTTGTATGACTCGTGCATAATAGCTTGAAATTTATTAAAATTTATGCTGTATCCGAGCATTAGTTTCGCAGGAATTCATCGTGTCACTATAAAAATATGTGGATGTTCTCATACGGTAAAGCCTTCTCGAAAAATTTTACGCGACTCGGCAATATCGATGTATAGCATTTCTTACACATTAGGTAATACAACGTAATGATCTCTACGTTTTGGAAAGAAAAACATTTTTCTAGGTTTTATTTACTATTATATTATTATGGTAAGGAATTAATTATTGATCTTCGAATAAGAGAACTGATGATAAGTTGAACTTTTTCCAATTTTATAGAATCCGCAGCGTTTTTCTCAACACTACGTCAAATAACGCATCTTCCTTGTAAACCTCAATATACACAAACTGGTGTCATACGTTACGTTTTTTATCGGTAAGAGAAAATAAAAACTGAAACTGTGCATAGCTTCATTGTTGTCTGGCTAATTCTTATCATCACCAGCAATCATCTCTTTAAGTTTAAGTTCCGGTTAAAAACGATGTGAAATAAACTAACGAGGGATTTTTAACTTATCTGTATTTTATGAGCAACCGAGAAAGTGTAAGAACTACTCCATATATTAATAAAAAAAAACTCTTAATAACATCTTTGTTATTCTTTTCTCATACTTTCTCGTCCATGTCATCCAGCTTAAAGTTCCATGATAACATGGCACGTTTTTACCGGGAGCGTGCAATTCCTTTCAGGTATATTGAAACATCAGTAGATATCACGTTTTTTCAAAAAAAAAACTGATATCTATGGGAAAATACTTTGGAAAGGTATAAAAAAGTACGCCACATATTAAAAAATTCTAACCTTGGTTATCAAATGACCATCTTACATTCCTGATATTACTTTGCAAAAAAAATTGTGTTTACAACTATTTTATTAATACTATTATGTCTTTATAACCATTATTCCCTTTCCATTTCATGTATCAAGTTTATTCACCTCCAATAAAACCGACTCAACAGTTTTTGCCCGTCAATGATGGAAGAATCTACTGTTCAGGAGTTTGATTTTTCTTCATATGACGGAAGTTACTCAATTTAAAAAAATCATCCAATAAATCGTTGTCTCAGAATGAGACATTTTTTTTACCATTTTGTTGATCAAAAAGATAGGAAATCAATTTGAAAAAACTTTAAAAAAGTAAAAAAAGAACGCCAAGTATTAAAAGATTGCGACCTTAGTTATAAAATGACCATTCAATATTTTTTCTGTTATATGAAGAAAGTTACTCAATTAAAAAAAAATCATCCAAAAAATCATTGGCTCCGAATGAGACAATTTTTTTACCTTTACAGGAAAGTTGGTAATTATGACCGTTTTTTAAAAAGATATGAAATCAATCGGAAAAAACTTTAAAAAGCGGCCAAGTGCGAGTCGGACTCGCGCACGAAGGGTTCCGTAGCATTATCTATAAAAACGAGCAAAAAACGGCAAAAAATCAGGTTTGTTGTATGGGAGCCCACTTAAACATTTATTTTTTCTGTTTTTTAGTATTTGTTGTTATAGCAGCAACAGAAATACATCATCTGTGAAAATTTCAACTGTCTAACTATCACGGTTCATGAGATACAGCCTGGTGATAGACGGACAGACAGACGGACAGACAGACGGACAGCGAAGTCTTAGTAATAGGGTTCCGTTTTACCCTTTGCGTACGGAACCCTAAAAAGTAAAAAAGAACGCCAAGTATTAAAAGATCGCGACCTTAGTTATAAAATGACCATTCAATATTTTTTCTGATATTACTTAAAACTTTCGTTGCAACGCATGCAACGAAAAGCACCTCCAATTTGATTTTCACTTAAATGAGCAATTTTAATAAAAAGTTATGGGCCGGACAAGTACTCTGTGCGTATACGCTCAACGTACGGTGGTGAACGTTCATCAAATTATTAGCAATCAAACAAAACTGTGCTATCATGTACAGACATAAATTGAAGTTTTTTTTTTTAACATTACAAAAGCATGGGATTTTATGCGAAACTTTCTGTTCCTGATTGTTTTTCGTTATTTTAGCCATGGCGCGGGCAATGTTGTTTCACTAGGTCATAAAAGTAAATACTATTTGGCAACATTGGTCGCGCCATAGCCAAAACAAAAGTAGCTACTCGACTTAGGAAATCCCAGAAGCAATGCACCAACTGCATGCCCTACGTTGCCGGTACGTCCATATTGATATCTTCTCAGTCACCAAAGAAATACTTGTCCTAGTACTAATATCATAAAGTTTACTGCTGCACGTAACTTAGATGTCGACCTTTTTTCATTTTTTTCTAGACTATTGATACTTCTTACACACCAATTATAAGTGGTATTTTTCTCATCTTGAGAACGCTGATTTTGTAATGTTTTGATTCTTGTTTTGTTCTGTGGAAATAAATTCAAAGTAACATTTATTGTGAAGTCTGGTTTTTTGGCCGGATATTTCGTGATCGATATAGTTGGTTTCCCTCCGGGATATGAATAAAATTAGTAAACATAAAAAAAATAAAAATTTACGTGGGGTTTTGGAATTTTTGTGATATCATAGGGAAACGAGGGACCACCAATGTACTTGTCCAGGTTTTTTTCCCCGGGAGGGGATTTTTGCTATTTGATATCACTTCTTTTTTCTATAATATTTTCATATATTTCGCTTTATATAGACTCCAATAGAGTCTGTATATAACAAAAAAACTTACAATATGTTTGCATCATTACATCATCGATTTATTTCAATGTCAGGAATCAGTACTCCTCACACTACTAATTCGACATAAGAGAATGAGACAGATTTTCTACCATAAATTCATTGTTATTGAGGTTGTTTAAATATAGGAGCGTTTCGTTTCTCTGATAAGAAAAAAAGTTATAATGTTTTCAAAAGAGTAAATTACAGACTCGAAGTATTTTCGAAATGTTAGTAATTCGTTGATTGGTTATTATTCGATTATAGCTTAGCAGGGAAGTGTTATAGAAGAGACCTCAAGTACCAGTTTTTCCCTAAGACAAAATTTCAGAAAATTAAATACTTTATCATTAGCTTTCAAATTGTGTATTAGAATAAGGCATTTATGGGCGAAAAGGCAGCGAGGATATTAGCAATTTCGGTCTAAGCTACAAATAGATAATTATATTTAACATTACTGTCAGGAGCCTCAGAATTATTATTCTTTCAAAGATGAAATGACGGAAGAATATGATGCATCGTCCTTGACTTACAAATTGTTTTATAAAACAGAAAAAAATTAGATTAAAAAAAAATTCGGCCGAAGTACTTGACGAATGTTTTTTCACTTAATTTACATAATGTATCGGTCATGGTGACAACCTCGCCAAGTACTTCGGCCGAAATTCTTTTTCATCTAATTTTTTTTCGTTTGCAATCTTTTTTTGCTTCAGACTCTTATTAATACAGAGTTGTTATTTTCATTCTGGTAGGTAGAACAACTGCATTTTCGAACTTGATTCTTTTCTCTATCAACATTCAACATTATTTAAAGATTTTGTCATACGATAAAGCCTCCCATATTTGGCCACATATATTTTAGTATAACTCAATTTGTTTTATAACTTTTTGCGAAACCCAACCTTAGCTTTTCGCGAGGATTAACTCATTTTGTTTTGTGTGATTTGAATTTATTTGATATATTTTTTGAGAGTGGTCTCTTTTCTTACTTTTTGATAGGATTTGATTTTCTCAGGGATTTTTGCGAGAAAAGGTTTTTGCAGTGTATGTATATTCGTGGAAAAATATGGGAACGGCGGTCAACAAATGTACTTGTCCAGGTTTTTTCCGCGAGGGGGATTTTTATGCATGATATGATTCGTTTTTTCTCGTTCTTTTCGAACATCTCGCTTTATATAGATTAGAAAAAGGTTATATTCGGAAATTATCGCTTTTTCATTTCCAAACCCTGACCCCTTCTAATTCGAGTTTGGGTTTTTCCCCATGAAATAAAGGGACACGTGTTTTAGAATTTTCAATTTGGCATTTTTTTTATTCTCGAGCCAGTCAAATTGTTTTGACATTTCGATTTACCTTTCTGGAATCAGACTAAAATAAGTCGGGAACTGGGAGTCCGATACAAAAATTTACAAAGCTTTTGAGGGCAAGATTAGAGCAGTCAGAACTCTTCCATAGAATTTACAGCAATTTGAATTTGTGCTTATCAAAGAAACATATTAAATAGCAGTATCTCCTTATTATATTTGTATGAAAAGTGAAAAAACATACTGCATTTTAAGCCCAACAAAGTTCAGAAAATTTGGATGTATCTATTGCGTTCCGAGGATAGATATTTTAATCCCATCCAATAATGAGCAGCAAAAGACTTTTAGTAATAAATTTTTGAATTCACAATGCCACAATCAGAGACAGAAAGTGGTAATACTTGGCGCACATGTCGCTTCACAAAATGTTAAAAGTTTGTAGGTATCGGCTACATTCCCATGATACATATTTTGATACAAATTTTGATATTTATAACAATAATGGCCGTGAAAGGGATTTTAATGAATCCAAGTAGAATAACTCGCAGTACTACTTGGATTCATGTAAATATCAACGAACAAATTATCCCGACGATAGAAATGGAAGGCAGACTTTTTTCCGAAATTTTTCGCTCTAGATAAATGAAACATCAAAGAACCAGTTTTACGTAATTGGATAGAAAACGTATCGAATCCATTGTAAAAAAAGTTTATGCATTTCTTCATTCCTATTTTTATCAACAAGGTGAAATTATGATATTTGCAAATACCATTTATAATAATAATGGCTGTGAAAGCCTCAAAACTAGAAGAACTTACAGATATTATAATATTATCTTTGAATTTTGAAAAGTTCAGAAAGTATGTTATGGATATTTTAAAACAATAAATTCAACAAAGCGGGCAAACTTAGATCAGTACTATGCCCAAGAAAATGGATCGAGTTGAGTTGGACCAGTTGCATTACCTTCGTGCAAATTTTCGTACCATTATAACCAGAGCATCCGTAGAGCAAATCTTTTTGAAAATATTTTTCAATTCGTTATGCCACAAGAGGAGCCAAAAAGTAGAAATACTGAGCACACATGTTGCTTCAGGAAATTTCCAAAGATTGTAAGTATACGTTGTGTTCCAATGAATAAAATTTTTATACTTCCAGAAAAAAAGGAACCAAAGACTTTCGGACAATTTTTTGAATTAATCATGCCACAACTCAAGCATACCACACATTGGGCTCAGTAAAGTTTATGAATTTTGCATGTAGCCATAACTTTTCGAAGCCAAATTTTAATCCCATCCAAAAATGAGCAACCGAAGAATTTTCATAATAAAATGTTCAAGTCCTAATAATGCCACTATTCGAGCCAAAAAGTGGAAATATTGAGCACACTTGTCACTTCACAGATATTTCAAAGTCTGTACGTATCTGTTGCAATTCAATGATACAAATTTTGATATTATCAGTAAAAACACATCCTTCCTGAAACTTCCTGAAACAATTTTTCAAAATTTATTATGCTGCAACTAAAGTGGGGACGTGATAAAATATAGCTCAATAGAGCCAAATGAAATTCTGAAATTTTGCATATATTCATGGCGTTCCGAAGACAATAATTTTGATCCCATTGACAAATGAGCAACCGCAGAATTTTCATAACAAAATTTTTAATTCATAATCCAACAATCGGAGCCAAAATGTGGAAATACTTGGTACATTTGTTACTTTACAGAATTTTCAAAATCTGTAGGTATCTGTTGCAATCCAATGATATAAATTTTGATAATATCAGTAAAAAAACATCAGAAGACTTCCTGAAACAATTTTTCAAAATTCATTATGCTACAACTAAATTAGGGAATTGAAAAAATGTAGCGCACATTGGGCCCAACAAAATTCTGAAATTTTGCATGTATGCGTGGCATTCTGAAGCCAGCAATTCTTAACCCATCGACAAATGAGTAGCCGAAGAATTTTCATAACAAAATTTTCAATTCCTAATGCCATAATCGAAACCAAAAAGGGAAAATACTTGGCACATCTGTCGCTTCATAGCATTTTCAAAGTCTGTAGGTATTCATTACAATCCATTTATACAAATTTTGATAATATCAGTAAACACACATCGGAAGAATTACTGAAAAAATTTTTCAAAATTCATAATACAACTAAAGTGGGGAAGTGGAAAAATAGAGCGCATATTGAGCCAAACAAAATTCTGAAATTTTGCATATATTCTGGCATTCCAAAGACAATAATTTTGATCCCATCGACAAATGAGCAGCGGAAGAATTTTCATAACAAAATTTTCCATTCTTAATGCTAAAATCGGAGGCAAAAAGTAAAAATACTTGATACATTTGTCGCTTCACACAATTTCCAAAGTCTGTAGGCATTCGTTGCAATTCAAAGATACAAATTTTGATAATGTCAGAAAAAACACATCTGAAGACTTTCTGAAATAATTTTTTAAAATTCATTATGCTACAACTAAAGCAGGGATGTGAAAAAATATAGAGCATATTGAACCAAACAAAGTTCTGAAATATTGCATATATCCATGGTGTTCCAAAGATAATATTTTTGATGCCATTGACAAATGAGCAACCGTCGAATTTTCATAACAAAATGTTCAATTCATAATGCTACAATTGGAGCCAAGAAGTGGAAATACTTGGTACATTTGTCGCTTCACAGAATTTTTAGAGTCTATAGGTATTCGTTGCAATCCGAAGATACAAATTTTGATAATACCAGGATATGGACTATATACTGCCATAGACTTTTGACATAAGGATATATTCACATAAACCATATTCACATAAAGATATATCATTACTTACTACGGTTATCATCCAGAGGCATCCATATATATCCAGATGCAGGTTGACAGTGTATTTGTCTATTAATTCATCAAACGCCAGATAATTCTACACCATATTTTGGATAGAAAAGCGACGTCGAAAATCTTTTGAAATGGACCAACAATTATCACGCAAGGAACATTTTATGATGTACAAATCTTTATTATGGCAAGCGAGGAACATTTTATAATAAAGAGGAAAGGGACTAATAAAATAAATTGTCAACGGTGTTGTTAAAAAAAATATTCACTAGACACTGCTCAAAACTCGGCATGATAATAACAAATCTTGCCATATACATTTTTTTGACACTCATTATTAGTTTTATAGTTTCTTTTCCAAATTTACATCGATTCACACCAATCATGATTAACAGTTCAACGTACACCATTTCATAGTTATCAAAGAAACGAAAAGAATGATTTCTTAAGAAATCTCATACGACGAACATTTAATCACGAAAGAGAAAAGAGATCGCTTTTGTTTCCGTCGTAGAGTTAAGTGTAGAAAATAAAAACTGCAGATCTAACGAGAAAGATCTAACGGAATGGCCAATCACAAGCTCGGAAGGCGTCAACAGGCCTTTCATTGCGTCGTATACAGACATGCCAATACTTCGATGTTAGCATAATCTTGAGCCTGTGCAAAGTTTTTTCTCAGCAAATGCGGCATTAATAGTGCTGATTTAGTGCTCAATCGAAGTATTTTTTCGTAATAAATCTCCAGTTCAATTTTCAAATCATCATATGCCTCCTGAGCTTCGTAATTAAAGAAAATGAATATCAGTTTTTACCCCCACCACGGCAAATCGTTTTATTCAGAGATAATATACTCGGGCGAGCCTCGGGCCAGCAGATGACAGAGCTGTCAATGTACTTGTCCCGAGACTCTACCGAGTCTCTTGATAAAAGAACTACGAATAAGTATCAAAACTTTAATTTTTTTTGATTTTGTAAAAAAATTTGAAAAAATATTACACTGAAACATCCATTCCAACAGATCAACGGATAGGAAATTATTCCATAAAAAATGGCACCGAGAAATTACTCCAATATCATCAGAATGCACCGAAAGTTTTTCAATAAAAGTAATCATAACGAAACGAGATTTTGAAACAAAAAAAAACCGGCCAAGTGCAAGTCGGACTCGCGCACGAAGGGTTCCGTACCATTATCTATAAAAACGGCAAAAAATCACGTTTGTTGTATGGGAGCCCCCTTAAATATTTATTTTATTCTGTTTTTTAGTATTTGTTGTTATAGCGGCAACCGAAATACATCGTCTGTGAAAATTTCAAGTGTCTAACTATCACGGTTCATGAGATACAGCCTGGTGACAGACGGACAGACAGACAGACGGACGACAGCGGAGTCTTAGTAATAGGGTCCCGTTTTACCCTTTGGGTACGGAACCCTAAAACGTATGCACACCAAATTTCGAAAGCAAAAGTGTGATTGGAAAAAAGAATTTCGGTCGAAGTGCCACATGAGTTTTTCTTTTATAACGTTTATTGATCACAAATTATATCTCATGAGCAATAGGGAAAACAAAATTCGTAAAGTACTTATGAATTTTTTTTTCTCGAATCAAATATCGTTTCGCTCAAAATTATTTCGCGTCACTTGATTCCATTTTGGGTTGCAAGTGCAAATGGTATTTTCATGTATTTAACCACTCTAGGGTGGTTTAAAACTATGTATAATTCAAACCTAGAGTGGTATCATACACCATTCTCTCGGTTATATAAAAAACGTAGAGAATAGTTTCCATATAAACCTTGTTATTGCATGCAAGGGACATTTTATGGTAACACAGAAGAGGCACCGTTTTTGACTCCATTGTAGAGTTTACATTCGGAAAATTGGAATATTAAGGCTAGGGTTAAAAAAAATTATGTATTTAGGCACTGTTCTAAAGTTTATTTGTTGAATTACACTTTATTTTTGCACTCTATCACTCTTCTATCTACATATTCAAATAACGTTAACCTAAAGTTTCACTTTAACCAAATAAAACTGACCGCGATCTTTATAACCTAACGACTGTTCAAAGATATTAATTATTCACCGAATATGAGTTTATCATACACCATTCCCTTATATAGTTATAAAAAAAAAGAGAATGGTTTCTCAATAAACCTTGTTATTGCATCCGAGGAACATTTTATGGTAAAAGAGAAGAGGCACCGTTTTCAACTCCATTCTAGAGTTTACGTTCGGAAAAATGAATTGTTGGGACTAGGGTTAATAAAAAAAAATATTTATTTAGACACCCTTCAAAATTTTATTTATTGAATCACACTTCATTTTTGCACTATTACTCTTCCATCGGTAATATGATAAAAGTCATTTTAATCAAAAGTTGAAACTGATCGCGATCTATATAACCTCCCAACAAAGATATTACGTATTCACCGAATACGCGTTTATCATACACCTTTCTCTTAGATATCAAAAAAAAAAAACAAAGAGAATGGTTTCTAAATAAACCTTATTTTTGCATCCGAGGAACATTTTATGGTAAAAGTAAACAGGCACCGTTTTCGACTCCGTTCTAGAGTTTACGTTTAGAAAAATGGATTGTTGGGTCTAGGGTTAATAAAAAAATATATTTATTTAGATGATGTTGAAGTTTGCAACGTTCGCATGCAACGGTTTTTTGATGAATTTTATTTTCCAAAGTTATAGAGTTCCCCGATTTTTTATTCCTGAAATACGTTTGAGGTACTTGATAAAGGATATCAAAAAAGTTTAAACAAAATCTATCGTCCGGAACCCACCCCCAACGGGGGGTTAATTTTTTGATATTTTCGATTTTCTACGGTTATAGGATTCCGAGATTTTTTATTCCTGAAATACGTTCGAGGTACTTCATAAAGGTTGTAAAAAAGGTTTAAACATAATCTACCGTCCGGAACCCACCCCCAACAGGGGGTTAATTTTTTGATATTTTCTATTTTCTACGGTTATAGGATTCCCAGATTTTTTATTCCCGAAATACGTTCGAGGTACGTGATAAAGGTTATAAAAAAAGTTTAAACAAAATCTATCGTCCGGAACCCACCCCCAACAGGGGGTTAATTATTTGATATTTTCTATTTTCTACGGTTATAGGATTCCCAGATTTTTTATTCCCGAAATACGTTCAAGGTACGTGATAAAGGTTATAAAAAAAGTTTAAACAAAATCTATCGTCCGGAACACACCCCCAACAGGGGGTTAATTTTTTGATATTTTCTATTTTCTACGGTTATAGGATTCCCAGATTTTTTATTCCCGAAATACGTTCGAGGTACGTGATAAAGGTTATAAAAAAGTTTAAACAAAATCTATCGTCCGGAACCCACCCCCAACGGGGGGTTAATTTTTTGATATTTTCGATTTTCTACGGTTATAGGATTCCCACATTTTTTATTCCTGAAATACGTTCGAGGTACTTCATAAAGGTTGTAAAAAAAGTTTAAACAAAATCTACCGTCCGGAACCCACCCCCAACAGGGGGTTAATTTTTTGATATTTTCTATTTTCTACGGTTATAGGATTCCCAGATTTTTTATTCCTGAAATACGTTTGAGGTACTACATAAAGGATATCAAAAAAGTTTAAATAAAATCTACCGTCCGGAACCCACCCCCAACAGGGGGTTAATTTTTTGATATTTTCTATTTTCTACGGTTATAGGAATCCCAGATTTTTTATTCCCGAAATACGTTCGAGGTACGTGATAAAGGTTATTAAAAACGTTTAAACAAAATCTATCGTCCGGAACACACCCCCAACAGGGGGTTAATTTTTTGATATTTTCTATTTTCCACGGTTATAGGATTCGCAGATTTTTTATTCCCGAAATACGTTCGAGGTACGTGATAAAGGTTATAAAAAAGTTTAAACAAAATCTATCGTCCGGAACCCACCCCCAACAGGGGGTTACTTTTTTGATATTTTCTATTTTCTACGGTTATAGGATTCCCAGATTTTTTATTCCCAACATACGTTCGAGGTACGTGCTAAAGGTTATAAAAAAAGTTTAAACAAAATCTATCGTCCGGAACCCACCCCCAACAGGGGGTTACTTTTTTTATATTTTCTATTTTCTACGGTTATAGGATTCCTAGATTTTTTTTCCTGAAATACGTTCGAGGTACTTCATAAAGGTTATAAAAAAAGTTAAACAAAAAAATTAAACAAAATCTACCGTCCGGAACACACCCCCAACAAGGGGTTAATTTTTTGATATTTTCTATTTTCTACGGTTATAGGATTCCCAGATTTTTTATTCCTGAAATACGTTTGAGGTACTAGATAAAAGATATCAAAAAAGTTCAAATAAAATCTACCGTCCGGAACCCACCCTCAACAGGGGGTTAATTTTTTGATATTTTCTATTTTCTACGGTTATAGGATTCCCAGATTTTTTATTCCTGAAATATGTTTGAGGTACTTGATAAAGGATATAAAAAAAGTTTAAACAAAATCTACCGTCCGGAACCCACCCCCAACAGGGGGTTAATTTTTTGATATTTTCTATTTTCTACGGTTATAGGATTCCCAGATTTTTTATTCCTGAAATACGTTCGAGGTACTTCATAAAGGTTGTAAAAAAAGTTTAAACAAAATCTACCGTCCGGAACCCACCCCCAACAGGGGGTTAATTTTTTGATATGTTCTATTTTCTACGGTTATAGGATTCCCAGATTTTTTATTCCTGAAATACATTTGAGGTACTTGATGAAGAATGTGAAAAAAGTTTAAACAAAATCTACCGTCCGGAACTCACCCCCAACAGGGGGTAAATTTTTTGATATTTTCTATTTTCCACGGATATAGGATTCCCAGATTTTTTATTCCTGAAATACGTTTGAGGTACTTGAAAAGGGAAATAAAAAAAGTCTAAACAAAATCTACCGTCCGGAACCCACCCCCAAAAGGGGGTTAATTTTTGATATTTTCTATTTTCCACGGATATAGGATTCCCAGATTTTTTATTCCTGAAATACGTTTGAGGTACTTGAAAAGGGATATAAAAAAAGTTTAAACAAAATCTACCGTCCGGAACCCACCCCCAACAGGGGGTTAATTTTTTGATATTTTCTATTTTCTACGGTTATAGGATTCCCACATTTTTTATTCCTGAAATACGTTTGAGGTACTTGATAAAGGATATAAAAAAGTTTAAATAAAATCTACCGTCCGGAACCCACCCCCAACAGGGGATTAATTTTTTGATATTTTCTATTTTCTACGGTTATAGGATTCCCAGATTTTTTATTCCTGAAATACGTTCGAGGTAATTCATAAAGGTTGTAAAAAAAGTTTAAACAAAATCTACCGTCCGGAACCCACCCCCAACAGGGGGTCAATTTTTTGATATGTTCTATTTTCTACGGTTATAGGATTCCCAGATTTTTTATTCCTGAAATACATTTGAGGTACTTGATGAAGAATATGAAAAAAGTTTAAACAAAATCTACCGTCCGGAACTCACCTCCAACAGGGGGTAAATTTTTTGATATTTTCTATTTTCCACGGATATAGGATTCCCAGATTTTTTATTCCTGAAATACGTTTGAGGTACTTGAAAAGGGATATAAAAAAAGTTTAAACAAAATCTACCGTCCGGAACCCACCCCCAACAGCGGGTTAATTATTTGATATTTTCTATTTTCTACGGTTATAGGATTCCCAGATTTTTTATTCCTGAAATACGTTTGAGGTACTTGATGAAGAATATGAAAAAAGTTTAAACAAAATCTACAGTCCGGAACCCACTCCCAATAGGGGGTAAATTTTCTGATATTTTCTATTTTCCACGGCTATAGGATTCCCAGATTTTTTATTCCTGAAATACGTTTGAGGTACTTGATAAAGGATATCAAAAAAGTTTAAACAAAATCTACCGTCCGGAACCCACTCCCAATAGGGGGTAAATTTTTTGATATTTTCTATTTTCCACCGCTATAGGATTCCCAGATTTTTTATTCCTGAAATACGTTTGAGGTACTTGAAAAGGGATATAAAAAAAGTTTAAACAAAATCTACCGTCCTGAACCCACCCCCAACAGGGGGTTAATTTTTTGATATTTTCTATTTTCTACGGTTATAGGATTCCCAGATTTTTTATTCCTGAAATACGTTCGAGGTACTTCATAAAGGTTGTAAAAAAAGTTTAAACAAAATCTACCGTCCGGAACCCACCCCCAACAGGGGGTCAATTTTTTGATATGTTCTATTTTCTACGGTTATAGGATTCCCAGATTTTTTATTCCTGAGATACGTTTAAGGTATTTGATAAAGGATATAAAAAAAGGTTAAACAAAATCTACCGTCCGGAACCCACCTCCAACAGGGGATAAATTTTTGGATATTTTTTATTTTCCACGGTTATAGGATTCTCAGATTTTTTATTCCTGAAATACGTTCGAGGTACGTGATAAAGGTTATAAAAAAGTTTAAACAAAATCTATCGTCCGGAACCCACCCCCAACAGGGGGTTAATTGTTTGATATTTTCTATTTTCTACGGTTATAGGATTCCCAGATTTTTCATTCCTGAAATACGTTTAAGGTACTTGATAAAGGATATAAAAAAAGTTTAAACAACATCTATCGTCCGGAACCCGCCCCCAATGGGGGGTTAATTTTTTGATATTTTCGATTTTCTACGGTTATAGGATTCCCAGATTTTTTATTCCTGAAATACGTTCGAGGTACTTCATAAAGGTTGTAAAAAAAGTTTAAACAAAATCTACCGTCCGGAACCCACCCCCAACAGGGGGTTAATTTTTTGATATTTTCTATTTTCTACGGTTATAGGATTCCCAGATTTTTTATTTCTGAAATACGTTCGAGGTACTGCATAAAGGTTGTAAAAAAAGTTTAAACAAAATCTACCGTCCGGAACCCACCCCCAAAAGGGGGTTAATTTTTTGATATTTTCTATTTTCTACGGTTATAGGATTCCCAGATTTTTTATTCCTGAAATACGTTTGAGGTACTTGATAAAGGTTGTAAAAAAAGTTTAAACAAAATCTACCGTCCGGAAACCCACCCCCAACAAGGGGTTAATTGTTTCATATTTTCTATTTTCCACGGTTATAGGATTCCCAGATTTTTTGTTCCTGAAATGCATTTGAGATGCTTGATGAAGAATATAAAAAAAGTTTAAACAAAATCTACCGTCCGGAACCCACCCCCAACAGGGGGTTAATTTTTTAATATGTTCTATTTTCTACGGTTATAGGATTCCCAGATTTTTTATTCCTGAAATACATTTGAGGTACTTTATGAAGAATATGAAAAAAGTTTAAACAAAATCTACCGTCCGGACCCCACTCCCAATCGGGGGTAAATTTTTTGATATTTTGTATTTTCCACGGCTATAGGATTCCCAGATTTTTTATTCCTGAAATACGTTTGAGATACTTGATAAAGGATATCAAAAAAGTTTAAACAAAATCTACCGTCCGGAACCCACTCCCAATAGGGGGTACATTTTTTGATATTTTCTATTTTCTACGGTTATAGGATTCCCAGATTTTTTATTCCTGAAATACGTTCAAGGTACTTCATAAAGGTTGTAAAAAAAGTATAAACAAAATCTACCGTCCGGAACCCACCCCCAACAGGGGGTTAATTTTTTGATATTTTCTATTTTCTACGGTTATAGGATTCCCAGATTTTTTATTTCTGAAATACGTTCGAGGTACTTCATAAAGGTTGTAAAAAAAGTTTAAACAAAATCTACCGTCCGGAACCCACCCCCAAAATGGGGTTAATTTTTTGATGATTTCTATTTTCTACGGTTATAGGATTCCCAGATTTTTTATTCCTGAAATACGTTTGAGGTACTTGATAAAGGTTATAAAAAAGTTGAAAGAAAATCTACCGTCCGGAAACCCACCCCCAACAGGGGGTTAATTTTTTCATATTTTCTATTTTCCACGGTTATAGGATTCCCAGATTTTTTATTCCTAAAATACATTTGAGGTACTTGATGAAGAATACGAAAAAAGTTTAAACAAAATCTACCGTCCGGAACTCACCCCCAACAGGGGGTTAATTTTTTGATATTTTCTATTTTCCACGGATATAGGATTCCCAGATTTTTTATTCCTGAAATACGTTTGAGGTACTTGATGAAGAATATGAAAAAAGTTTAAACAAAATCTACCGTCCGGAACCCACTCCCAATAGGGGGTAAATTTTCTGATATTTTCTATTTTCCACGGCTATAGGATTCCCAGATTTTTTATTCCTGAAATACGTTTGAGGTACTTGATAAAGGATATCAAAAAAGTTTAAACAACATCTACCGTCCGGAACCCACTCCCAATAGGGGGTAAATTTTTTGATATTTTCTATTTTCCACCGCTATAGGATTCCCAGATTTTTTATTCCTGAAATACGTTTGAGGTACTTGAAAAGGGATATAAAAAAAGTTTAAACAAAATCTACCGTCCTGAACCCACCCCCAACAGGGGGTTAATTTTTTGATATTTTCTATTTTCTACGGTTATAGGATTCCCAGATTTTTTATTCCTGAAATACGTTTGAGGTATTTGATAAAGTATATAAAAAAAGTTTAAACAAAATCTATCGTCCGGAACCCACCCGCAACAGGGGGTTTATTTTTGTATATTTTCTATTTTCTACGGTTATAGGATTCCCAGATTTTTTATTCCTGAGATACGTTTAAGGTATTTGATAAAGGATATAAAAAAAGGTTAAACAAAATCTACCGTCCGGAACGCACCTCCAACAGGGGATAAATTTTTGGATATATTTATTTTCCACGGTTATAGGATTCTCAGATTTTTTATTCCTGAAATACGTTCGAGGTACGTGATAAAGGTTATAAAAAAGTTTAAACAAAATCTATCGTCCGGAACCCACCCCCAACAGGGGGTTAATTGTTTGATATTTTCTATTTTCTACGGTTATAGGATTCCCAGATTTTTCATTCCTGAAATACGTTTAAGGTACTTGATAAAGGATATAAAAAAAGTTTAAACAACATCTATCGTCCGGAACCCGCCCCCAATGGGGGGTTAATTTTTTGATATTTTCGATTTTCTACGGTTATATGATTCCCAGATTTTTTATTCCTGAAATACGTTCGAGGTACTTCATAAAGGTTGTAAAAAAAGTTTAAACAAAATCTACCTTCCGGAACCCACCCCCAACAGGGGGTTAATTTTTTGATATTTTCTATTTTCTACGGTTATAGGATTCCCAGATTTTTTATTTCTGAAATACGTTCGAGGTTCTTCATAAAGGTTGTAAAAAAAGTTTAAACAAAATCTACCGTCCGGAACCCACCCCCAACAGGGGGTTAATTTTTGATATTTTCTATTTTCTACGGTTATAGGATTCCCAGATTTTTTATTCCTGAAATACGTTCGAGGTACTTCATAAAGGTTGTAAAAAAAGTTTAAACAAAATCTACCGTCCGGAAACCCACCCCCAACAAGGGGTTAATTTTTTCATATTTTCTATTTTCCACGGTTATAGGATTCCCAGATTTTTTGTTCCTGAAATGCATTTGAGATGGTTGATGAAGAATATAAAAAAAGTTTAAACAAAATCTACCGTCCGGAACCCACCCCCAACAGGGGGTTAATTTTTTAATATGTTCTATTTTCTACGGTTATAGGATTCCCAGATTTTTTATTCCTGAAATACATTTTAGGTACTTGATGAAGAATATGAAAAGAGTTTAAACAAAATCTACCGTCCGGACCCCACTCCCAATAGGGGGTAAATTTTTTGATATTTTGTATTTTCCACGGCTATAGGATTCCCAGATTTTTTATTCCTGAAATACGTTGGAGATACTTGATAAAGGATATCAAAAAAGTTTAAACAAAATCTACCGTCCGGAACCCACTCCCAATAAGGGGTACTTTTTTTGATATTTTCTATTTTCTACGGTTATAGGATTCCCAGATTTTTTATTCCTGAAATACGTTCAAGGTACTTCATAAAGGTTGTAAAAAAAGTATAAACAAAATCTACCGTCCGGAACCCACCCCCAACAGGGGGTTAATTTTTTGATATTTTCTATTTTCTACGGTTATAGGATTCCCAGATTTTTTATTTCTGAAATACGTTCGAGGTACTTCATAAAGGTTGTAAAAAAAGTTTAAACATAATCTACCGTCCGGAACCCACCCCCAAAAGGGGGTTAATTTTTTGAT
Source organism: Rhimphoctona megacephalus (assembly GCA_963989365.1). NCBI lineage: Eukaryota > Metazoa > Arthropoda > Insecta > Hymenoptera > Ichneumonidae > Rhimphoctona > Rhimphoctona megacephalus. Next base: position 43,402 of record CAXDIM010000155.1, on the reverse strand, counting down.
GATTTCTATTTTCTACGGTTATAGGATTCCCAGATTTTTTATTCCTGAAATACGTTTGAGGTACTTGATAAAGGTTATAAAAAAGTTGAAAGAAAATCTACCGTCCGGAAACCCACCCCCAACAGGGGGTTAATTTTTTCATATTTTCTATTTTCCACGGTTATAGGATTCCCAGATTTTTTATTCCTAAAATACATTTGAGGTACTTGATGAAGAATACGAAAAAAGTTTAAACAAAATCTACCGTCCGGAACTCACCCCCAACAGGGGGTTAATTTTTTGATATTTTCTATTTTCCACGGATATAGGATTCCCAGATTTTTTATTCCTGAAATACGTTTGAGGTACTTGATGAAGAATATGAAAAAAGTTTAAACAAAATCTACCGTCCGGAACCCACTCCCAATAGGGGGTAAATTTTCTGATATTTTCTATTTTCCACGGCTATAGGATTCCCAGATTTTTTATTCCTGAAATACGTTTGAGGTACTTGATAAAGGATATCAAAAAAGTTTAAACAAAATCTACCGTCCGGAACCCACTCCCAATAGGGGGTAAATTTTTTGATATTTTCTATTTTCCACCGCTATAGGATTCCCAGATTTTTTATTCCTGAAATACGTTTGAGGTACTTGAAAAGGGATATAAAAAAAGTTTAAACAAAATCTACCGTCCTGAACCCACCCGCAACAGGGGGTTTATTTTTTGATATTTTCTATTTTCTACGGTTATAGGATTCCCAGATTTTTTATTCCTGAGATACGTTTAAGGTATTTGATAATGGATATAAAAAAAGTTTAAACAAAATCTATCGTCCGGAACCCACCCCCAACAGGGGGTTACTTTTTTTATATTTTCTATTTTCTACGGTTATAGGATTCCCAGATTTTTTTTCCTGAAATACGTTCGAGGTACTTCATAAAGGTTATAAAAAAAGTTTAAACAAAATCTACCGTCCGGAACCCACCCCCAACAGGGGGTTAATTTTTTGATATTTTCTATTTTCTACGGTTATAGGATTCCCAGATTTTTTATTCCTGAAATACGTTCGAGGTACTTCATAAAGGTTGTAAAAAAAGTTTAAACAAAATCTACCGTCCGGAACCCACCCCCAACAGGGGGTTAATTTTTTGATATGTTCTATTTTCTACGGTTATAGGATTCCCAGATTTTTTATTCCTGAAATACATTTGAGGTACTTGATGAAGAATGTGTAAAAAGTTTAAACAAAACCTACCGTCCGGAACTCACCCCCAACAGGGGGTAAATTTTTTGATATTTTCTATTTTCCACGGATATAGGATTCCCAGATTTTTTATTCCTGAAATACGTTTGAGGTACTTGAAAAGGGAAATAAAAAAAGTCTAAACAAAATCTACCGTCCGGAACCCACCCCCAAAAGGGGGTTAATTTTTGATATTTTCTATTTTCCACGGATATAGGATTCCCAGATTTTTTATTCCTGAAATACGTTTGAGGTACTTGAAAAGGGATATAAAAAAAGTTTAAACAAAATCTACCGTCCGGAACCCACCCCCAACAGGGGGTTAATTTTTTGATATTTTCTATTTTCTACGGTTATAGGATTCCCAGATTTTTTATTCCTGAAATACGTTTGAGGTACTTGATAAAGGATATAAAAAAAGTTTAAATAAAATCTACCGTCCGGAACCCACCCCCAACAGGGGATTAATTTTTTGATATTTTCTATTTTCTACGGTTATAGGATTCCCAGATTTTTTATTCCTGAAATACGTTCGAGGTACTTCATAAAGGTTGTAAAAAAAGTTTAAACAAAATCTACCGTCCGGAACCCACCCCCAACAGGGGGTCAATTTTTTGATATGTTCTATTTTCTACGGTTATAGGATTCCCAGATTTTTTATTTCTGAAATACATTTGAGGTACTTGATGAAGAATATGAAAAAAGTTTAAACAAAATCTACCGTCCGGAACTCACCTCCAACAGGGGGTAAATTTTTTGATATTTTCTATTTTCCACGGATATAGGATTCCCAGAATTTTTATTCCTGAAATACGTTTGAGGTACTTGAAAAGGGATATAAAAAAAGTTTGAACAAAATCTACCGTCCGGAACCCACCCCCAACAGGGGGTTAATTATTTGATATTTTCTATTTTCTACGGTTATAGGATTCCCAGATTTTTTATTCCTGAAATACGTTTGAGGTACTTGATGAAGAATATGAAAAAAGTTTAAACAAAATCTACCGTCCGGAACCCACTCCCAATAGGGGGTAAATTTTCTGATATTTTCTATTTTCCACGGCTATAGGATTCCCAGATTTTTTATTCCTGAAATACGTTTGAGGTACTTGATAAAGGATATCAAAAAAGTTTAAACAAAATCTACCGTCCGGAACCCACTCCCAATAGGGGGTAAATTTTTTGATATTTTCTATTTTCCACCGCTATAGGATTCCCAGATTTTTTATTCCTGAAATACGTTTGAGGTACTCGAAAAGGGATATAAAAAAAGTTTAAACAAAATCTACCGTCCTGAACCCACCCCCAACAGGGGGTTAATTTTTTGATATTTTCTATTTTCTACGGTTATAGGGTTCCCAGATTTTTTATTCCTGAAATACGTTTGAGGTATTTGATAAAGTATATAAAAAAAGTTTAAACAAAATCTATCGTCCAGAACCCACCCGCAACAGGGGGTTTATTTTTTGATATTTTCTATTTTCTACGGTTATAGGATTCCCAGATTTTTTATTCCTGAGATACGTTTAAGGTATTTGATAATGGATATAAAAAAAGTTTAAACAAAATCTACCGTCCGGAACCCACCTCCAACAGGGGATAAATTTTTGGATATTTTTTATTTTCCACGGTTATAGGATTCTCAGATTTTTTATTCCTGAAATGCGTTCGAGGTACGTGATAAAGGTTATAAAAAAGTTTAAACAAAATCTATCGTCCGGAACCCACACCCAACAGGGGGTTACTTTTTTTATATTTTCTATTTTCTACGGTTATAGGATTCCAAGATTTTTTTTCCTGAAATACGTTCGAGGTACTTCATAAAGGTTATAAAAAAAGTTTAAACAAAATCTACCGTCCGGAACCCACCCCCAACAGGGGGTTAATTTTTTGATATTTTCTATTTTCTACGGTTATAGGATTCCCAGATTTTTTATTCCTGAAATACGTTTGAGGTACTAGATAAAAGATATCAAAAAAGTTTAAATAAAATCTACCGTCCGGAACCCACCCTCAACAGGGGGTTAATTTTTTGATATATTCTATTTTCTACGGTTATAGGATTCCCAGATTTTTTATTCCTGAAATACGTTTGAGGTACTTGATAAAGGATATGAAAAAAGTTTAAACAAAATCTACCGTCCGGAACCCACCCCCAACAGGGGGTTAATTTTTTGATATTTTCTATTTTCTACGGTTATAGGATTCCCAGATTTTTTATTCCTGAAATACGTTCGAGGTACTTCATAAAGGTTGTAAAAAAAGTTTAAACAAAATCTACCGTCCGGAACCCACCCCCAACAGGGGGTTAATTTTTTGATATGTTCTATTTTCTACGGTTATAGGATTCCCAGATTTTTTATTCCTGAAATACATTTGAGGTACTTGATGAAGAATGTGAAAAAAGTTTAAACAAAATCTACCGTCCGGAACTCACCCCCAACAGGGGGTAAATTTTTTGATATTTTCTATTTTCCACGGATATAGGATTCCCAGATTTTTTATTCCTGAAATACGTTTGAGGTACTTGAAAAGGGAAATAAAAAAAGTCTAAACAAAATCTACCGTCCGGAACCCACCCCCAAAAGGGGGTTAATTTTTGATATTTTCTATTTTCCACGGATATAGGATTCCCAGATTTTTTATTCCTGAAATACGTTTGAGGTACTTGAAAAGGGATATAAAAAATGTTTAAACAAAATCTACCGTCCGGAACCCACCCCCAACAGGGGGTTAATTTTTTGATATTTTCTATTTTCTACGGTTATAGGATTCCCACATTTTTTATTCCTGAAATACGTTTGAGGTACTTGATAAAGGATATAAAAAAAGTTTAAATAAAATCTACCGTCCGGAACCCACCCCCAACAGGGGATTAATTTTTTGATATTTTCTATTTTCTACGGTTATAGGATTCCCAGATTTTTTATTCGTGAAATACGTTCGACGTAATTCATAAAGGTTGTAAAAAAAGTTTAAACAAAATCTACCGTCCGGAACCCACCCCCAACAGGGGGTCAATTTTTTGATATGTTCTATTTTCTACGGTTATAGGATTCCCAGATTTTTTATTCCTGAAATACATTTGAGGTACTTGATGAAGAATATGAAAAAAGTTTAAACAAAATCTACCGTCCGGAACTCACCTCCAACAGGGGGTAAATTTTTTGATATTTTCTATTTTCCACGGATATAGGATTCCCAGATTTTTTATTCCTGAAATACGTTTGAGGTACTTGAAAAGGGATATAAAAAAAGTTTAAACAAAATCTACGGTCCGGAACCCACCCCCAACAGGGGGTTAATTATTTGATATTTTCTATTTTCTACGGTTATAGGATTCCCAGATTTTTTATTCCTGAAATACGTTTGAGGTACTTGATGAAGAATATGAAAAAAGTTTAAACAAAATCTACCGTCCGGAACCCACTCCCAATAGGGGGTAAATTTTCTGATATTTTCTATTTTCCACGGCTATAGGATTCCCAGATTTTTTATTCCTGAAATACGTTTGAGGTACTTGATAAAGGATATCAAAAAAGTTTAAACAAAATCTACCGTCCGGAACCCACTCCCAATAGGGGGTAAATTTTTTGATATTTTCTATTTTCCACCGCTATAGGATTCCCAGATTTTTTATTCCTGAAATACGTTTGAGGTACTTGAAAAGGGATATAAAAAAAGTTTAAACAAAATCTACCGTCCTGAACCCACCCCCAACAGGGGGTTAATTTTTTGATATTTTCTATTTTCTACGGTTATAGGGTTCCCAGATTTTTTATTCCTGAAATACGTTTGAGGTATTTGATAAAGTATATAAAAAAAGTTTAAACAAAATCTATCGTCCAGAACCCACCCGCAACAGGGGGTTTATTTTTTGATATTTTCTATTTTCTACGGTTATAGGATTCCCAGATTTTTTATTCCTGAGATACGTTTAAGGTATTTGATAATGGATATAAAAAAAGTTTAAACAAAATCTACCGTCCGGAACCCACCTCCAACAGGGGATAAATTTTTGGATATTTTTTATTTTCCACGGTTATAGGATTCTCAGATTTTTTATTCCTGAAATACGTTCGAGGTACGTGATAAAGGTTATAAAAAAGTTTAAACAAAATCTATCGTCCGGAACCCACACCCAACAGGGGGTTACTTTTTTTATATTTTCTATTTTCTACGGTTATAGGATTCCAAGATTTTTTTTCCTGAAATACGTTCGAGGTACTTCATAAAGGTTATAAAAAAAGTTTAAACAAAATCTACCGTCCGGAACCCACCCCCAACAGGGGGTTAATTTTTTGATATTTTCTATTTTCTACGGTTATAGGATTCCCAGATTTTTTATTCCTGAAATACGTTTGAGGTACTAGATAAAAGATATCAAAAAAGTTTAAATAAAATCTACCGTCCGGAACCCACCCTCAACAGGGGGTTAATTTTTTGATATATTCTATTTTCTACGGTTATAGGATTCCCAGATTTTTTATTCCTGAAATACGTTTGAGGTACTTGATAAAGGATATGAAAAAAGTTTAAACAAAATCTACCGTCCGGAACCCACCCCCAACAGGGGGTTAATTTTTTGATATTTTCTATTTTCTACGGTTATAGGATTCCCAGATTTTTTATTCCTGAAATACGTTCGAGGTACTTCATAAAGGTTGTAAAAAAAGTTTAAACAAAATCTACCGTCCGGAACCCACCCCCAACAGGGGGTTAATTTTTTGATATGTTCTATTTTCTACGGTTATAGGATTCCCAGATTTTTTATTCCTGAAATACATTTGAGGTACTTGATGAAGAATGTGAAAAAAGTTTAAACAAAATCTACCGTCCGGAACTCACCCCCAACAGGGGGTAAATTTTTTGATATTTTCTATTTTCCACGGATATAGGATTCCCAGATTTTTTATTCCTGAAATACGTTTGAGGTACTTGAAAAGGGAAATAAAAAAAGTCTAAACAAAATCTACCGTCCGGAACCCACCCCCAAAAGGGGGTTAATTTTTGATATTTTCTATTTTCCACGGATATAGGATTCCCAGATTTTTTATTCCTGAAATACGTTTGAGGTACTTGAAAAGGGATATAAAAAATGTTTAAACAAAATCTACCGTCCGGAACCCACCCCCAACAGGGGGTTAATTTTTTGATATTTTCTATTTTCTACGGTTATAGGATTCCCACATTTTTTATTCCTGAAATACGTTTGAGGTACTTGATAAAGGATATAAAAAAAGTTTAAATAAAATCTACCGTCCGGAACCCACCCCCAACAGGGGATTAATTTTTTGATATTTTCTATTTTCTACGGTTATAGGATTCCCAGATTTTTTATTCGTGAAATACGTTCGAGGTAATTCATAAAGGTTGTAAAAAAAGTTTAAACAAAATCTACCGTCCGGAACCCACCCCCAACAGGGGGTCAATTTTTTGATATGTTCTATTTTCTACGGTTATAGGATTCCCAGATTTTTTATTCCTGAAATACATTTGAGGTACTTGATGAAGAATATGAAAAAAGTTTAAACAAAATCTACCGTCCGGAACTCACCTCCAACAGGGGGTAAATTTTTTGATATTTTCTATTTTCCACGGATATAGGATTCCCAGATTTTTTATTCCTGAAATACGTTTGAGGTACTTGAAAAGGGATATAAAAAAAGTTTAAACAAAATCTACGGTCCGGAACCCACCCCCAACAGGGGGTTAATTATTTGATATTTTCTATTTTCTACGGTTATAGGATTCCCAGATTTTTTATTCCTGAAATACGTTTGAGGTACTTGATGAAGAATATGAAAAAAGTTTAAACAAAATCTACCGTCCGGAACCCACTCCCAATAGGGGGTAAATTTTCTGATATTTTCTATTTTCCACGGCTATAGGATTCCCAGATTTTTTATTCCTGAAATACGTTTGAGGTACTTGATAAAGGATATCAAAAAAGTTTAAACAAAATCTACCGTCCGGAACCCACTCCCAATAGGGGGTAAATTTTTTGATATTTTCTATTTTCCACCGCTATAGGATTCCCAGATTTTTTATTCCTGAAATACGTTTGAGGTACTTGAAAAGGGATATAAAAAAAGTTTAAACAAAATCTACCGTCCTGAACCCACCCCCAACAGGGGGTTAATTTTTTGATATTTTCTATTTTCTACGGTTATAGGATTCCCAGATTTTTTATTCCTGAAATACGTTTGAGGTATTTGATAAAGTATATAAAAAAAGTTTAAACAAAATCTATCGTCCGGAACCCACCCGCAACAGGGGGTTTATTTTTTGATATTTTCTATTTTTTACGGTTATAGGATTCCCAGATTTTTTATTCCTGAGATACGTTTAAGGTATTTGATAAAGGATATAAAAAAAGGTTAAACAAAATCTACCGTCCGGAACCCACCTCCAACAGGGGATAAATTTTTGGATATTTTTTATTTTCCACGGTTATAGGATTCTCAGATTTTTTATTCCTGAAATACGTTCGAGGTACGTGATAAAGGTTATAAAAAAGTTTAAACAAAATCTATCGTCCGGAACCCACCCCCAACAGGGGGTTAATTGTTTGATATTTTCTATTTTCTACGGTTATAGGATTCCCAGATTTTTCATTCCTGAAATACGTTTAAGGTACTTGATAAAGGATATAAAAAAAGTTTAAACAACATCTATCGTCCGGAACCCGCCCCCAATGGGGGGTTAATTTTTTGATATTTTCGATTTTCTACGGTTATAGGATTCCCAGATTTTTTATTCCTGAAATACGTTCGAGGTACTTCATAAAGGTTGTAAAAAAAGTTTAAACAAAATCTACCGTCCGGAACCCACCCCCAAAAGGGGGTTAATTTTTTGATATTTTCTATTTTCTACGGTTATAGGATTCCCAGATTTTTTATTCCTGAAATACGTTTGAGGTACTTGATAAAGGTTGTAAAAAAAGTTTAAACAAAATCTACGGTCCGGAAACCCACCCCCAACAAGGGGTTAATTTTTTCATATTTTCTATTTTCCACGGTTATAGGATTCCCATATTTTTTGTTCCTGAAATGCATTTGAGATGCTTGATGAAGAATATAAAAAAAGTTTAAACAAAATCTACCGTCCGGAACCCACCCCCAACAGGGGGTTAATTTTTTAATATGTTCTATTTTCTACGGTTATAGGATTCCCAGATTTTTTATTCCTGAAATACATTTGAGATACTTTATGAAGAATATGAAAAAAGTTTAAACAAAATCTACCGTCCGGACCCCACTCCCAATCGGGGGTAAATTTTTTGATATTTTGTATTTTCCACGGCTATAGGATTCCCAGATTTTTTATTCCTGAAATACGTTTGAGATACTTGATAAAGGATATCAAAAAAGTTTAAACAAAATCTACCGTCCGGAACCCACTCCCAATAGGGGGTACATTTTTTGATATTTTCTATTTTCTACGGTTATAGGATTCCCAGATTTTTTATTCCTGAAATACGTTCAAGGTACTTCATAAAGGTTGTAAAAAAAGTATAAACAAAATCTACCGTCCGGAACCCACCCCCAACAGGGGGTAAATTTTTTGATATTTTCTATTTTCTACGGTTATAGGATTCCCAGATTTTTTATTTCTGAAATACGTTCGAGGTACTTCATAAAGGTTGTAAAAAAAGTTTAAACAAAATCTACCGTCCGGAACCCACCCCCAAAAGGGGGTTAATTTTTTGATGATTTCTATTTTCTACGGTTATAGGATTCCCAGATTTTTTATTCCTGAAATACGTTTGAGGTACTTGATAAAGGTTATAAAAAAGTTGAAAGAAAATCTACCGTCCGGAAACCCACCCCCAACAGGGGGTTAATTTTTTCATATTTTCTATTTTCCACGGTTATAGGATTCCCAGATTTTTTATACCTAAAATACATTTGAGGTACTTGATGAAGAATACGAAAAAAGTTTAAACAAAATCTACCGTCCGGAACTCACCCCCAACGGGGGGTTAATTTTTTGATATTTTCTATTTTCCACGGATATAGGATTCCCAGATTTTTTATTCCTGAAATACGTTTGAGGTACTTGATGAAGAATATGAAAAAAGTTTAAACAAAATCTACCGTCCGGAACCCACTCCCAATAGGGGGTAAATTTTCTGATATTTTCTATTTTCCACGGCTATAGGATTCCCAGATTTTTTATTCCTGAAATACGTTTGAGGTACTTGATAAAGGATATCAAAAAAGTTTAAGCAAAATCTACCGTACGGAACCCACTCCCAATAGGGGGTAAATTTTTTGATATTTTCTATTTTCCACCGCTATAGGATTCCCAGATTTTTTATTCCTGAAATACGTTTGAGGTACTTGAAAAGGGATATAAAAAAAGTTTAAACAAAATCTACCGTCCTGAACCCACCCCCAACAGGGGGTTAATTTTTTGATATTTTCTATTTTCTACGGTTATAGGATTCCCAGATTTTTTATTCCTGAAATACGTTCGAGGTACTTCATAAAGGTTGTAAAAAAAGTTTAAACAAAATCTACCGTCCGGAACCCACCCCCAACAGGGGGTTAATTTTTTGATATTTTCTATTTTCTACGGTTATAGGATTCCCAGATTTTTTATTCCCGAAATACGTTCGAGGTACTTGATAAAGGTTACAAAAAAAGTTTAAACAAAATCTATCGTCCGGAACCCACCCCTAACGGGTGGTAAGTTTTTCAATTTTCCACAGTTATACAGTTCCCACATTTTTTATTCCTGAAATATGTTTGAGGTACTCGATAAAGGATATAAAAAAAGTTTAAATAAGATCTATCATCCGGAACCCACCCCTAACAGGGGGTAGATTTTTTGATATTTTCTATTTTCCACAGTTATATAGATCCCAGATTTTTATTCCTGAAATACGTTTGAGGTACTTGGTAAAGGATATAAACAAATTTAAACAAAATCTACCTTCCGGTACCCACTCCTAACAGTGGGTAAATTTTTCGATTTTTTTGATTTCCACCGTTAATGAAGTCTCAGATTTTTTATTCCAGAAATACGTTTGAGGTACTTGACAAAAGATATAAAAAAAGTTACCTTTCGGAACCCACCCCTAGCACAGGGTAAATTTTTTATATTTTCGATTTTCCACAGTTATACAGTTCCCAAAATTTTTATTCCTAAAATACGTTTGAGGTACTTGAGAAAGGATATAAAAAACGTTTTTTTCTATCCTTTATGAAGTACCTCAAACGTATTTCAAAAATGAAAAATCCGGAAACTGTATATAAAAAAAGTTTTTTTTATATCCTTTATCAAGTACCTCAAACGTATTTCAGAAATTAAAAATCCGGGAACTCTATAACTGTGGAAAATAGAAAATATAAAAAATTTACCTTCTACTAGGGGTGGGTTCCGGATGGTAGATTTTGTTTAAACTTTTTTTATATCCTTTATCAAGTACCTCAAACGTATTTCAAGAATAAAAAATCAGGAAATCCTATAACCGTGGAAAATAGAAAATATCCAACAATTTACCCCCTGTTGAGGGTGGGTTCCGGACGGTAGATTTTATTTAAACGTTTATTCTATTCTTCATCAAGTATCTCAAATGTAATTCAGGAATAAATATCTAGGAAACCTATAACCGTGAAAAATAGAAATTATCAAAAAATTTACCCCCTGCTGGGGGTGGGTTCTGGACGATAGATTTTGTTTAAACTTTTTTTATATCCTTTATCAAGTACCTCAAACGTATTTCAGGAATAAAAAATCTGGGAATCCTATAGCCGTGGAAAATAGAAAATATCAGAAAATTTACCCCCTATTGGGAGTGGGTTTCGGACGGTAGATTTTGTTTAAACTTTTTTTACAATATTTATGAAGTACCTCGAACGTATATCAGGAATAAAATATCTGGGAATCCTATAACCGTAGAAAATAGAAAATATCAAAAAATTAACCCCCGTTGGGGGTGGATTCCGGACGATACATTTTGTTTAAACTTTTTTTATAACCTTTATCAAGTACGTCGAACGTATTTCAGGAATAAAAAATCTGGGAATCCTATAACCGTAGAAAATAGAACATATCAAAAAATTAACCCCCTGTTGGGGGTAGGTTCCGGACGCTAGATTTTGTTTAAACTTTTTTTATATCTTTTATCAAGTACCTCAAACGTATTTCAGGAATAAAAAATCTGGGAATCCTATAACCGTAGAAAATAGAAAATATCAAAAAATTAACCCCCTGTTGAGGGTGGGTTCCGGACGGTAGATTTTGTTTAAACTTTTTTGATATCCTTTATCAATTACCTCAAACGTATTTCAGGAATAAAAAATCTGGGAATCCTATAACCGTGGAAAATAGAAAATATGAAAAAATTAACCCCCTGTGGGGGGTGTGTTCCGGATGGTAGATTTTGTTTAAACTTTTTTTATATCCTTTATCAAGTACCTCAAACGTATTTCAGGAATAAAAAATCTGGGAATCCTATAACCGTAGAAAATAGAACATATTAAAAAATTAACCCCCTGTTGGGGGTGGGTTCCGGACGGTAGATTTTGTTTAAACTTTTTTTATATTCTTTATCAAGTACCTCAAACACATTTCAGGAATAAAAAATCTGGGAATCCTATAACCGTGGAAAATAGAAAATATGAAAAAATTAACCCCCTGTTGGGGGTGGGTTTCCGGACGGTAGATTTTCTTTAAACTTTTTTATAACCTTTATCAAGTACCTCAAACGTATTTCAGGAATAAAAAATCTGGGAATCCTATAACCGTAGAAAATAGAAATCATCAAAAAATTAACCCCCTTTTGGGGGTGGGTTCCGGACGGTAGATTTTGTTTAAACTTTTTTTACAACCTTTATGAAGTACCTCGAACGTATTTCAGAAATAAAAAATCTGGGAATCCTATAACCGTAGAAAATAGAAAATATCAAAAAATTAACCCCCTGTTGGGGGTGGGTTCCGGACGGTAGATTTTGTTTATACTTTTTTTACAACCTTTATGAAGTACCTTGAACGTATTTCAGGAATAAAAAATCAGGGAATCCTATAACCGTAGAAAATAGAAAATATCAAAAAATGTACCCCCTATTGGGGGTGGGTTCCGGACGGTAGATTTTGTTTAAACTTTTTTGATATCATTTATCAAGTATCTCAAACATATTTCAGGAATAAAAAATCTGGGAATCCTATAACCGTAGAAAATAGAACATATTAAAAAATTAACCCCCTGTTGGGGGTGGGATCCGGACGGTAGATTTTGTTTAAACTTTTTTTATATTCTTTATCAAGTATCTCAAACGCATTTCAGGAACAAAAAATCTGGGAATCCTATAACCGTGGAAAATAGAATATATGAAAAAATTAACCCCTTGTTGGGGGTGGGTTTCCGGACGGTAGATTTTGTTTAAACTTTTTTTACAACCTTTATCAAGTACCTCAAACGTATTTCAGGAATAAAAAATCTGGGAATGCTATAACCGTAGAAAATAGAAAATGTCAAAAAATTAACCCCCTTTTGGGGGTGGGTTCCGGACGGTAGATTTTGTTTAAACTTTTTTTACAACCTTTATGAAGTACCTCGAACGTATTTCAGAAATAAAAAATCTGGGAATCCTATAACCGTAGAAAATAGAAAATATCAAAAAATTAACCCCCTGTTGGGGGTGGGTTCCGGACGGTAGATTTTGTTTAAACTTTTTTTACAACCTTTATGAAGTACCTCGAACGTATTTCAGAAATAAAAAATCTGGGAATCCTATAACCGTTGAAAATAGAACATATCAAAAAATTAACCCCCTGTTGGGGGTGGGTTCCGGACACTAGATTTTGTTTAAACTTTTTTTATATCCTTTATCAAGTACCTTAAACGTATTTCAGAAATGAAAAATCTGGGAATCCTATAACCGTAGAAAATAGAAAATATCAAACAATTAACCCCCTGTTGGGGGTGGGTTCCGGACGATAGATTTTGTTTAAACTTTTTTATAACTTTTATCACGTACCTCGAACGTATTTCAGGAATAAAAAATCTGGGAATCCTATAACCGTGGAAAATAAAAAATATCCAAAAATTCATCCCCTGTTGGAGGTGGGTTCCGGACGGTAGATTTTATTTAAACTTTTTTTATATCCTTTATCAAATACCTTAAACGTATCTCAGGAATAAAAAATCTGGGAATCCTATAACCGTAGAAAATAGAAAATATCAAAAAATAAACCCCCTGTTGCGGGTGGGTTCCGGACGATAGATTTTGTTTAAACTTTTTTTGTATCCTTTATCAAATACCTCAAACGTATTTCAGGAATAAAAAATCTGGGAATCCTATAACCGTAGAAAATAGAAAATATCAAAAAATTAACCCCCTGTTGGGGGTGGGTTCAGGACGGTAGATTTTGTTTAAACTTTTTTTATATCCCTTTTCAAGTACCTCAAACGTATTTCAGGAATAAAAAATCTGGGAATCCTATAGCGGTGGAAAATAGAAAATATCAAAAAATTTACCCCCTATTGGGAGTGGGTTCCGGACGGTAGATTTTGTTTAAACTTTTTTGATATCCTTTATCAAGTACCTCAAACGTATTTCAGGAATAAAAAATCTGGGAATCCTATAGCCGTGGAAAATAGAAAATATCAGAAAATTTACCCCCTATTGGGAGTGGGTTCCGGACGGTAGATTTTGTTTAAACTTTTTTCATATTCTTCATCAAGTACCTCAAACGTATTTCAGGAATAAAAAATCTGGGAATCCTATAACCGTAGAAAATAGAAAATATCAAAAAATTAACCCCCTGTTGGGGGTGGGTTCCGGACGGTAGATTTTGTTTAAACTTTTTTTATATCCCTTTTCAAGTACCTCAAACGTATTTCAGGAATAAAAAATCTGGGAATCCTATATCCGTGGAAAATAGAATATATCAAAAAATTAACCCCCTGTTGGGGGTGGGTTCCGGACGGTAGATTTTGTTTAAACTTTTTTTACAACCTTTATGAAGTACCTCGAACGTATTTCAGGAATAAAAAATCTGGGAATCCTATAACCGTAGAAAATAGAAAATATCAAAAAATTAACCCCCTGTTGGGGGTGGGTTCCGGACGGTAGATTTTGTTTAAACTTTTTTTATATCCTTTATCAAGTACCTCAAACGTATTTCAGGAATAAAAAATCTGGGAATCCTATAACCGTAGAAAATAGAAAATATCAAAAAATTAACCCCCTGTTTAGGGTGGGTTCCGGACGGTAGATTTTATTTAAACTTTTTTGATATCTTTCATCTAGTACCTCAAACGTATTTCAGGAATAAAAAATCTGGGAATCCTATAACCGTAGAAAATAGAAAATATCAAATAATTAACCCCCTGTTGGGGGTGGGTTCCGGACGGTAGATTTTGTTTAAACTTTTTTTTATAACCTTTATGAAGTACCTCGAACGTATTTCAGGAAAAAAAATCTGGGAATCCTATAACCGTAGAAAATAGAAAATATAAAAAAAGTAACCCCCTGTTGGGGGTGGGTTCCGGACGATAGATTTTGTTTAAACTTTTTTTATAACCTTTAGCACGTACCTCGAACGTATTTTGGGAATAAAAAATCTGGGAATCCTATAACCGTAGAAAATAGAAAATATCAAAAAATTAACCCCCTGTTGGGGGTGGGTTCCGGACGGTAGATTTTGTTTATACTTTTTTTACAACCTTTATGAAGTACCTTGAACGTATTTCAGGAATAAAAAATCTGGGAATCCTATAACCGTAGAAAATAGAAAATATTAAAAAATGTACCCCCTATTGGGAGTGGGTTCCGGACGGTAGATTTTGTTTAAACTTTTTTGATATCCTTTATCTAGTACCTCAAACATATTTCAGGAATAAAAAATCTGGGAATCCTATAACCGTAGAAAATAGAAAATATCAAAAAATTAACCCCCTGTTGAGGGTGGGTTCCGGAGGGTATATTTTGTTTAAACTTTTTTTATAACCTTTATGAAGTACCTGGAACGTATTTCAGGAATAAAAAAACTGGGAATCCTATAACCGTAGAAAATAGAAAATATCAAAAAAGTAACCCCCTGTTGGGGGTGGGTTCCGGACGATAGATTTTGTTTAAACTTTTTTTATAACCTTTTTCAAGTACCTCGAACGTATTTCGGGAATAAAAAATCTGGGAATTCTATAACCGTAGAAAATAGAAAATATCAAAAAATTAACCCCCTGTTGGGGGTGGGTTCCGGACGGTAGATTTTGTTTAAACTTTTTTTACAACCTTTATGAAGTACCTCGAACGTATTTCAGGAATAAAAAATCTGGGAATCCTATAATCGTAGAAAATAGAAAATATCAAAAAAGTAACCCCCTGTTGGGGGTGGGTTCCGGACGATAGATTTTGTTTAAACTTTTTTATAACCTTTATCACGTACCTCGAACGTATTTCGGGAATAAAAAATCTGCGAATCCTATAACCGTAGAAAATAGAAAATATCAAAAAATTAACCCCCTGTTGGGGGTGTGTTCCGGACGATAGATTTTGTTTGAACTTTTTTTATAATCTTTATCACGTACCTCGAACGTATTTCGGGAATAAAAAATCTGGGAATCCTATAACCGTAGAAAATAGAAAATATCAAAAAATTAACCCCCTGTTGGGGGTGGGTTCCGGACGATAGATTTTGTTTAAACTTTTTTTATAACCTTTATCACGTATCTCGAACGTATTTCGGGAATAAAAAATCTGGGAATCCTATAACCGTAGAAAATAGAAAATATCAAAAAATTAACCCCCTGTTGGGGGTGGGTTCCAGACGGTAGATTTTATTTAAACTTTTTTGATATCCTTTATCTAGTACCTCAAACGTATTTCAGGAATAAAAAATCTGGGAATCCTATAACCGTAGAAAATAGAAAATATCAAAAAATTAACCCCCTGTTGGGGGTGGGTTCCGGACGGTAGATTTTGTTTAAACTTTTTTTACAACCTTTATGAAGTACCTCGAACGTATTTCGGGAATAAAAAATCTGGGAATCCTATAACCGTAGAAAATAGAAAATATCAAAAAATTAACCCCCTGTTGGGGGTGTGTTCCGGACGATAGATTTTGTTTAAACTTTTTTTATAACCTTTATCACGTACCTCGAACGTATTTCGGGAATAAAAAATCTGGGAATCCTATAACCGTAGAAAATAGAAAATATCAAATAATTAACCCCCTGTTGGGGGTGGGTTCCGCACGATAGATTTTGTTTAAACTTTTTTTATAACCTTTATCACGTACCTCGAACGTATTTCGGGAATAAAAAATCTGGGAATCCTATAACCGTAGAAAATAGAAAATATCAAAAAATTAACCCCCTGTTGGGGGTGGGTTCCGGACGGTAGATTTTATTTAAACTTTTTTGATATCCTTTATCTAGTACCTCAAACGTATTTCAGGAATAAAAAATCTGGGAATCCTATAACCGTAGAAAATAGAAAATATCAAAAAATTAACCTCCTGTTGGGGGTGGGTTCCGGACGGTAGATTTTGTTTAAACTTTTTTTACAACCTTTATGAAGTACCTCGAACGTATTTCAGGAATAAAAAATCTGGGAATCCTATAACCGTAGAAAATCGAAAATATCAAAAAATTAACCCCCCGTTGGGGGTGGGTTCCGGACGATAGATTTTGTTTAAACTTTTTTTATATCCTTTATCAAGTACCTCAAACGTATTTCAGGAATAAAAAATCTGGGAACTCTATAACTTTGGAAAATAAAATTCATCAAAAAACCGTTGCATGCGAACGTTGCAAACTTCAACATCATATATGCAATGTGATGCTATAAAGAAAAAGCGAACGAATTTAGTACAGCTTGCACAAACAAAACGCAGAAATTCATTTCAGTTAACACCTCGCGTTTCCTGCAGTATATTGAGAAATTCGATACATATATTTGGTGCGTCTCAGCAATGTGCATTTCACTAATATGAGAAAAACATGAGCGAAAGGCCAAAAATGAAACCGTATAGAAATATTTGTGGAACACTTTTTTTTTTAACAAATCATACCACAATGCACACTAAAAACTTGAATGAATATTGAATTTTTACATTGTTTTCTCATGCTTTTATTTCCACTTATATCTTTTGCACAAGCCTGACCGAGCGATGCCATTACACTATTGCTGAATTTCTGATCCTTCGACTGGTTGTGAAATATGATAACAGATGATCCTTGAGTATTTACGCTGACATAATCAGTAAAACCCCAGCTCAATATAAAATATGTAGTGCGATGCCAAAAAGAAAGAGCGAAGGAATTTAGCACAGCTCGCAGTAACGAAGCGGTGATCCTTGTATGCAAAGGAAATAAGGCATCTCTTGTTTCCACAAGGAATAGCAAATGCTTCATTGCTTTAAGTTTCACCAGTTTTTTTAGATCAAATTGTCGAAGCAGAGAATCTCAGCCCAATTCACAGCTCGCAGCACCTTCAGTATATTGGTAAATTTCTTGAAGCCGAAAAGAAAAATCGAAGGAACTGAGCACAACCTGCAGAATATTGGAAATTGTATGTTTATTTGTAGACCGCACCTGAAAAGTATTGAAAATCATGATTTCACGACAAAAGTTATTTGTCAAATTTTTATAATTAAAGTATTTCATCAACAATTAATATTTTTACAGGTTTTTATTTATGAGCGCATGATACATCTTGTCACAACTATTTTCATACACTCACTTTTGGAAAAAAAACACAGTCTTTTGATCTGTAAGAAAAATTTAAGTGACATGATTAAAAAAAAAATCGTTGTGTTCTAGATTGAAACTTCAACATCATTATTTGCGAGTTCACACATTTTCAGAACGAATAACACTGATTTTTAAGGTTATGTTCGTTGTATTTTCTAGCACTTATTCCGACCACACTAATTAACGGTTTTATTCGGATTATTTTATACGGAAAAATAAAAATGATAACCTCAACGAGTGGTGAGGTTTGTTTCTATTTGGCTTTTCTGGAATCCGAAACAAAAATGATTTCACCAGCGGGTGCGAGGTTATCTTTTTTGATTTCGCTGATGATTAATTCTGAGATATTAAAAAATATTATTATCACATTTCGCAATATTTATATATTACCGTTTTTTCGCACTGTTTATATATTCAAACTATTTATGAATCACGATTTTTCACAATCTAAAAAACACGCGATTTACACGACTCGCCCTTTATACTGTCAAAAGTCAAAACTACCGTCACACTGGTTAAACATTCAAACTTTCCGTGGTATGGGTGCAGAGGAATGTATTCACAGGGACACGTTCAACAACATCACTCGTGTGCACACTGGTTTACCGGTTTGGGAACACAGGGAAATGACCACACTCGTGACCAATCAGAATCTCGATAGGCACGCTGAGGCCTTTCATTGTGACGTATACAGACACGTCAAATTCTTCGATGTGTTGGAATTTTTGCATAATTTTGAGCCTGTGCAAAGCTTTTTCTCAGCAAATACGGCATCAATCGTGCTGATTTAAAGCTCAATCGAAATATTTTTTCTTAATTAGTCTCCAGTTCAATTTTCAAGTCATAATCTATCTCCTGAGCTTCGTAATTCGAGAAAATGACTTTAAGTTTTTACTTCCACTACCCAAATTTACTTTATTCAGAGATAATATACTCTGGCGAGCCTCGGGCCAGCAGACGACAGAGCTGTCAAATGTACTTGTCCCGAGACTCTACCGAGTCTCTTGATTATATCGATTAATTACCAATTTTTTTCATAGTAATTAAAAACAATATATTCTTGGACCAATTATTTTTTATTTAATTCAAACATAATAATTTCATATAGATCAAGAGACTCGGTAGAGTCTCGGGACAAGTACATTGACAGCTCTGTCGTCTGCTGGCCCGAGGCTCGCCGAGACTATACTTTCTCGAAACAAAACTTTTCGCGGTGGTGGGGGTAAAATTGGCACATCATTTTGTTCGTTTTCGAAGCTCACGAGTCGTTTGAGGCCTTGAAAATTGAACTGGAGATTCATTAAGAAATTATCTTTCGAATGAGTCCAAATTTAGCACGATCGGTGACGTAAATGCTGAGAAAAAACTTTGCACGGGCTCAAAATCACGCAAAAGTCACCTACACATTCAAGAATCAGACGTGTCTGTATACAACACCAAAGCCGGCTGAAAGTGTCTCTCGAGTTTCTGATTGGTTGATTCTGACGACACCCATATATATATAACACTATCAAAGACCTCATGTCCTCGCGGCTAACTTCACGGCGCTGTCGCAGACCGACATCACATGAGACTAGCTCCACCTCGTCGCTATATATATATATACCGAACCGCGGAAAGTTTGACAGGTCGAGTGTTATTATCTCTGAATAAAACGATTCACCGTGGTGAGAGTAAAAACTGAAATCCATTTTCTTTAATTACGAAGCTCAGAAGGCATATGATGATTTGAAAATTGAACTGGAGATTTATTACGAAAAAATACTTCGATTGAGCCTTAAATCAGCACGATTAATGCCGTATTTGCTGAGAAAAAACTTTGCACAGGCTCAAGATTATGCTGACATCGAAGTATTGGCATGTCTGTATACGACACAATGAAAGGCCTCTTGACGCCTTCCGAGCTTGTGATTGGCCATTCCATTTCATCTTTCTCTACCTATACCACGCAAAGTCTGAACGGAGTTTTCGAAGTGAGAATGAGTGCTTATACGCGAGACGTGTTTGTGGATAAATTCGGGAAAAACATTATTTCGCGATCTGTGAATAAATAAATAGTTCGAAGTACCCATACCGCGGAAAGTCTGAACGGAGTTTTCGAAGTGAGAAGTTCTTATGCGGGACGTGTTGTGGATAAATTCGGGGAAAAAAATTATTTCGCGATCTATAAATAAATTTATTCACAAATCGCGAAATAATTTTGGATCGTACGCGTACGATCCAAAAATGATTTCTTTAATATAAATTCAATGACAGCAATTTAGAGTTTCATTCAAATTCACGTATTTTTTATTTTTTCCCCCCTTTCGATCGCGACTAATTAGAATCTCGTGGCTTAAACAGTATTGAAAATATTAATCTTTTTTCACGAACATTTGTGAGGTTATAAATATCGAGGTTAGGTTCAATCGACTCTTGGTTACAGCAATAATAAGGAAGTGATGGTGTGAAAATAGTGAAGTGCTTTTAATCAACTTTCGAACAGTGCTGAAATGAATATACATTCTTTTATTATTGTTAACCCTGCAGTTTTTATTTTCCTAACTTAACTCTTCGACGGAATTTCTCTTTCGCGATTAAATGTTCCTCGTATAAGATTTCTTGAGAAATCGTTCTTTTCGTTTCTTTGATAAATATGAAATAGTGTACGTTGAACTGTTAATCATGATTGGTGTGAATCGATGTAAATTTGGAAAAGGAACTCTATAAAACTAATAATGAGTGTCAAAAAAATGTATATGGCAAAGTTTGTTATTATCATGCCGAGTTTTGAGCAGTGTTTAATAAATATTTTTTTTTAACTGTACACCGTTGACAATTTATTTTATTGGTCCCTTTCCTCTTTATTATAAAATGTTCCTCGCTGGCCATAATAAGATTTGTACATCATAAAATGTTCCTTGCATGATAATTGTTGGTCCATTCCAAAAGATTTTCGACGTCGTTTTTCTATCCAAAATATGGTGTAGAATCATCTCGCGTTTGATGTGTTAATAGACAAATACACTGTCAACCTGCATTTGGATATATATGGATGCATCTGGATGATAACCGTAGTAAGTAATGATATATCTTTATGTCAAAATGGCTCGTATAATATATGTTTATGTCAAAAGACTATGGCGGTATATACTCCATATCCTATCAAAATTTGTATCTTTCGATTGCAACGAATGCCTATAGACTCTGGAAATTCTGTGAAGCGACAAATGTACCAAGTATTTCCACTTTTTGGCTCCGATCGTAGCATTATGAATTGAACATTTTGTTATGAAAATTCTTCGGTTGCTCATTTGTCAATGGGATCAAAAATATTGTCTTCGGAATACCGTGGATATATGCAAAATTTCAGAATTTTGTTTGGCTCAATATGCTCTATATTTTTTCACATCCCCGCTTTAATTGTAGTATAATGAATTTTAAAAAATTGTTTCAGAAAGTCTTCCGATGTGTTTTTTCTGACATTATCAAAATTTATATCTTTAGATTGCAACGAATGCCTACAAACTTCGGAAATTGTGTGAAGCGACAAATGTACCAAGTATTTCTACTTTTTACCTCCGATTTTAGCATTATGAATTGAACTTTTGTTATGAAAATTCTTCGGTTGCTCATTTGTCAATGGGATCAAAATTATTGTCTTCGGAACGCCATGAATATATGCAAAATTTCAGAATTTTGTATGGCTCAATATGCGCTCTATTTTTTCACTTCACCACTTTAGTTGTAACATTATGAATTTTGAAAAATTGTTTCAGGAAGTCTTCCGATGTCCTTTAACTGATATTATCAAAATTTGTATAATTGAATTGCAATAGATACCTACAGCCTTTGAAAATTCTGTAAAGCGACAGATGTGCCAAGTATTTTCCCTTTTGCTCATTTGTCGATGGATTAAGAATTGCTGCCTTCAGAATGCCATGCATACATGCAAAATTTCAGAATTTTGTTTGGCCCAATGTACGCTACATTTTTTCAATTCCCTAATTTAGTTGTAGTATAATGAATTTTGAAAAATTGTTTCAGGAAGTCTTCTGATATTTTTTTACTGATATTATCAAAATTTGTATCATTGGATTGCAACGGATACCTACAGACGTTGGGAATTCTGTAAAGCAACAAATGTACCAAGTATTTCCACTTTTTGGCTCCGATTGTGGCATTAAGAATTAAAAATTTTGTTATGAAAATTCTGCGGTCGTTCATTTGTCAATGGAATCAAAATTATTGTCTTCGGAACGCCATGAATATATGCAAAATTTCAGAATTTCATTCGGCTCTATTGAGCTATATTTTTTCACTTCCTCACTTTAGTTGTAGCATAATAAATTTTGAAAAATTGTTTTAGGAAGTCTTCTGATGTGTTTTTACTGATATTATCAAAATTTGTATCATTAAATTGCAACAGATACGTACAGACTTTGAAATACTTGTGAAGTAACAAGTGTGCCCAATATTTCCACTTTTTTGCTGGAATAGTGGCATTATTAGGACTTGAAAATTTTATTATGAAAATTATTCGCTTGCTCATTTTTGGATGGGATTAAAATTTGGCTTCGAAAAGTAATGGCTATATGCAAAATTCATAAACTTTATTGAGCCCGATGTGCGGTATGCTTGAGTTGTGGCATGATTAATTCAAAAAATTGTCAGAAAGTCTTTGGTTCCTTTTTTCTGGAAGTATATAAATTTGTTTCATTGGAACGCAACGTATACTTACAAACTTTGGAAATTTCCTGGAGCAACATGTGTGCTCAGTATTTCTACTTTTTGGCTCCTATTGTGGCATAACGAATTGAAAAATATTTTCAAAAAGATTTGCTCTACGGATGCTCTGGTTGTGATGGTACGAAAATTTGCACGAAGATAATGCAACTGGTACAACTCAACTCGATCCATTTTCTTGGGCACAGTACTGATCTAAGTTTGCCCGCTTTGTTGAATTTATTGTTTTAAAATATCCATAACATACTTTCTGAACTTTTCGAAATTCAAAGATAATATTAAAATATCTGTAAGTTCTAGTTTTGAGGCTTTCACGGCCATTATTGTTATAAATATCAAAATTTGCATCAAA
This sequence comes from Rhimphoctona megacephalus, assembly GCA_963989365.1. NCBI lineage: Eukaryota > Metazoa > Arthropoda > Insecta > Hymenoptera > Ichneumonidae > Rhimphoctona > Rhimphoctona megacephalus. The sequence continues at coordinate 20,389 of CAXDIM010000155.1, read as the reverse complement.
ATTTGTATCATGGGAATGTAGCCGATACCTACAAACTTTTAACATTTTGTGAAGCGCCAAGTATTTCCACGTTTTATCTTTGATTGTGGCATTATGAATTGAAAAATTTATTACAAAAAGTCTTCGGCTGCTCATTTTTGGATGGGATTAAAATTTCTGTCCTCGGAACGCTATAGATACATCCAAATTTTCTGAACTTTGTTGGGCTTAAAGTGCACTATGTTTTTTCACTTTTCCACTTTAGTTATGGCATAATAAATTTAAAAAGTTGTTTCAGAAAGTCGTCGGGTGCTCGTCTGCTGATAGTATCAAAATTTGTATCATTGGAATGTAGCCGATATCTACAAATTTTGATCATTTTGTGAAGAGGAGACGTGTGCTAAGTATTTCCACTTTTTAGCTCTGATTATAGCATAATAAATTGAAAAAGTTTTATTCTAAACGCTTTCCTCTGCAGTCGCTCTGGTTTTGATGGTATCAAAATTTGCTCAAAGCTAATGTGACTAATACAACTAAATTCATTTCATTCTTTTGGGTACGATCCTGGTCTGAGTTTGTCCGCTTTGTTCAATATATTGTTTTGGAGTTCCCATAACATACTATTTGAACTTTTTTATATTCAATGAGAATATTGAAATAGTTGTAACTTTTTATTTTCATGGTAGTAACTTCTTCAATGGTATTAACAAATAATCATGATTCCACCTTGTTAATAAAAATAAGAATGAAAAAATGCGTGAACTTTTTTCACAATAGATTCGATATGTTTTCTCTAAACATACGTGAAACTGGTTTTTTATTTTATCATTAATCAAAAATGAAAAATTTCGAAAAAAATCGCCCCATTTTTATCAACAAGCTGAAATAAGCGTAATATTTTTTACCACAAATCTACAAATATAACAAGGAGATACTGCTGTTTAATATGTTTATTTGATAAACACAAATTCAAATAGCTACAAATTCTATGGAAAAGTTCTGACTCTTCTAATCTTGCTCTCAAAAGCTTTGTAAATTTTTGTATCAGACTCCCAGTTCCCGACTTATTTTAGCCTGATTCCAGAAAGGTAAATCGAAATGTCAAAAAAATTTGACTGGCTCGAGAATAAAAAAAATGCCAAATTGAAAATTCCAAAACACGTGCCCCTTTATTTCATGGGGAAAAAACCTGACTCGAAGTAGAAGGGGTCGGGGTTTGGAAATGAAAAGGCGATAATTTCCCAATATAACCTTTTTCTAATCTATATAAAGCGAGATGTTTGAAAAGAAAGAGAAAAAACGCATCATATCACGCATAAAAACCCCCTCGCGGAAAAAACCTGGACAAGTACATTTGTTGACCGCCGTTCCCATATTTTTCCACGAATATACATACACTGCAAAAACCTGTTCTCGCAAAAATCCCTAAGAAAATCAAATCCTATCAAAAAGTAAGAAAAGTGACCACTCTCAAAAAATGTATCAAATAAATTCAAATCACACAAAACAAAATGAGTTAATCCTCACGAAAAGCTAAGGTTGGGTTTCGCAAAAAGTTATAAAATAAATTGAGCTATACTAAAATAGATGTTGCCAAGTACGGGAGGCTTTATCGTGTGATAAAATCTTCAAATAATGTTGAATGTTGATAGAGAAAAGAATCATGTTCGAAAATGCAGTTGTTTTACCAACCAGAATGAAAATAAAAACTCTGTATCAATAAGGGTCCGAAGCAAAAAAAGATTGCAAACGAAAAAAAATTAGATGAAAAAGAATTTCGGCCGAAGTACTTGGCGAGGTTGTCACCATGACCGATACATTATGTAAATTAAGTGAAAAAACATTCGTCAAGTACTTCGGCCGAATTCTTTTTCAATCTAATTTTTTTCTATGTTTTATAAAATAATTTGTAAGTCAAGGATGATGCATCATATTCTTCCGTCGTTTCATCTTTGAAAGAATAATAATTCTGAGGCTCCTGACAGTAAAGTTAAATATAATTATCTATTTATAGCTTAGACCGAAATTGCTAATATCCTCGCTGCCTTTTCGCCCCTGAATGCCTTATTCTAATACACAACTTGAAAGCTAATGATAAAGTATTTAATTTTCTGAATTTTCGCCGCGGGGAAATTTGGTACTTGACGTCTCTTCTATAACACCTTCCTGCCAAGCTATAATCGAATAATAACCTATCAACGAATTACTAACATCTCGAAAATACTTCGAGTCTGTAGTTAACTCTTTTGAAAACATTATAACTTTTTTTCTTATCACAGGAACGAAACGCTCCTATATTTAAGGGGACCGTATGGTCTAGAGCACGAAAATTTCACCTATTTTCACGATTTTTTTTTGCCATAAAAAATTTAAAAATCGATGTTTTAACTTTTCGGGTTTATTACTACCTTTATTAAGTATACAAAAAAATTTTTTTTTAATTTTAAAAACAGTGTTTATTATCATATAATTGGCATTGAAGACGACCCTCTCGAAAAATCCGACCCGGACGGTGAAGATCGATCCGAGACTTCTACTCATCTGAAACACAAAATTCAAGAAGATTCTTAATCAGAAAGAGTGCAGTTATGGTCGGGACTAGAACAAATCGAAAAAATTAAAAATTGACAAAATGGCGCGCTTTTGAAAAAAAATTCGTAAAATCGGGTTTTTTTTTCACTAGTTTTTTAGTATAAACAATAAGAAATTATTTAAATAAAATTATGATTGTAATTCCGACGATAGCCATACATGTTGTGAACAACATATCCAAATTTCAAGTGATTCGGTTGAATAGTTTTTTTGTTTTCACCTGCGCAGTGCCGAAAAAAGTCGTTTCGAGATAAATGAGTTTAAAGTTTGAGGTACAGATATTTTCAAAAATTGAGCAAATTTTGAATACTTACAGTTAATCCGCAATTCCGGCACCATATAGGATTCCTTCGGAACGTTCATAATTCAAGATTTCCTCACTCCTTTCATTTCTTCGAGCTGTCCGAGCCTCTTTGGAGTTGTCCGTGCTCCTACGGTTGGCGCTCGATACTCGCAGCTCGTCTCGGTTTTGCGCTAGTTGCTCCGCTTGTGGCCCGATTGTTATGCCCATGGTCTCCATTATTTTCAATAGGGATGCAAATCCTTCATTGAATATGCAAGCGGAAATGTGAGTGGCAATATCAATGATTTTTTTTCCGGCAAACAGATGTTTCGGCGCAAGGTGCCACACGCAAGCATTGAAGCTTTCGTTATTGTTCTGCGTATTACTGCCAATACACCTTTCCAATAAAGTCTCTGCTGTCAATTCTTCATAAATTGGTTTTAATATCTCTTGTGCTTCATCGCACAGAGCAGGTGGGTGCTCGTAGGTGTCTAAAGTACCTGCAGCCTCACTTTGACGCCACTTGCACCACGATTCGGAACCTGGAGGACAGTACGAGTGTTGCGGATTTTCATCTGTTGAAATTTTGTGATAATATGCTGCCCATATTTCACTTCTCATCCCTTCAGTCGAATCTGAATTACGTCTAATTGCTAGACCGTAATAAGTTGACAGCTCTTGCAATAATTTATTCGTCAATTGTTGACGCTTCGGTGTTTTATTTATCGATTTCCGCTGTGTCTTTTTTCCCTCTTCTTTTTCTGTCAATTTCTTTGTTGCTTTCTTTATTTGTGCATGTTTTTTTTCGCATCAACAGCACGTTTGTACAAACGTTTTTTAACATGCAAAACACATTCTTTTTTGCAAACTAAAAAATCATCCCCGTAAGGCTTTGTGTCCAATAAGGCTTTGAACGTTTTCGTGTCGCCGTCTCCGATATAGTTCGCGTATTTTACGTTGTACAACTCTTCCGATCTCTTGAACATTTCCACGATGCCGTCTACCTCCATTTTGCCAGCACTTCCGGTATGATTTGCGTCACAGTGATCTTCATGCTCTCGATACCACGCTTCATATTCAATCGTATCCTCTTGGCCTTTCCATTGAGAGCAGGCTTGACATATACTGCATTTGACGACAACATCTAAAATTTTATTACTGTATTTCCCTATTAACGAGGCAATACCGAGAAGCGATGAGAATCCACGTTTCGCCCACGATCCATCACCAGACACAGAAAGTTCATCCGCGGGACGCCCAGCTTTTACATTCAACTCGACTTCTTCTTTCAATGCTCTTTGGAAAACGATTTTCGCGACGGCTTCAGCTGCAATTTTTATATTGTCCACGATGCCGTAATATGTACTCTTACAAATTCCTTGTCCAAGATCCATGAGACCGCAGAAATTTTTCAAGCCTTCAAATCCTACTCCAAGCATTCTCAGGGCGAGAACAAGTCGACGGTTGATTTCAAATGCCTTATCAATTAACGGCGAAGACAAAATAAAAGTTTCTTTACACTCACACTTCACAGAGAGTTTGAATCCTAGACCACGTTGTCCGTTTTTGCTAAAAGTGACCGCACCGTTACAATCTTTACACTTCAACAACTGTTGCAACGTTAAAAATATCATGCTGAATTCGATGATGCAATAATTGAAAGTAGGATTAACGTTTACTTCCAATTCCTCATTGCCTTTTAATTTTTTCGCAGACGTGCTCGTAAAATCAGTAGTATTTTCGATAGTGAATCGATTGCCCTTGAAATATCTTTTGCGACCTACAGAAGATGGTCGTCTAGAAGAGTCACGGCCTTGCTTTCTATCCATATTTTCTGATATTTTATTTCAAAATTTTCGATGTTGGTTCGTCAAAACGTAACGTTGTACTGATCAAGTCAGGGGAAAGCGAAATGACCGTTTCCCTCACAAATGTTCGACAATAGGTATATTTCGGGGAAGGGAAAAGTATATATAGGTATATAGTATGTACTATATACAGGTATATATTTTCGGAGAAGGATTGGGACAGCTGCTGCGCTCCGATTAGGTTATCGGTTAGCGCTAGACCCGTTAGGAGCGCGCGGACCGCTCTCTACCTGCGTTATGGGCTGTAGAAGCTGTAATATTGAGAATTTCCGCATGAAAATTTCACAGTATATTCTTGAGATACTATACTTTCGACATATCGAAAAAAAAAAAAAATCGATTTTTTCAAATTTCTAGACCATACGGTCCCCTTAAGAAGATCGTCAATGGCATTTCAGACGAAACATTAGAACATGTTTTTGATAGTTTTAGGAAGCGTTTGGATATTTGTGCCAATTCAGATGATTCTCATTTCGAAAATATATATCATTAATACCTCACATTCTTCACTGTATTTTTAAATTAATAGTTTGTACTAAATAGTTCTTTGTTATATATAATAAAATAGAAATGAAATGAAAATGACGACTTTCCTTTATTAAAAACATTTAAATTTTCCCAGTCCTTCCATTACTTAAAAAATAGTGACTCATTAGTTTTCACACATTCCTATGGGATACCCTGTATGTTCAAAAATATGTAAGAAAATGTTCAAGTAAAAACTACGTATCGATATTCAAGTTAACGCTTTATTTTATATAAAAAAATGCATCGAAAAATTTTAACGCGCTTCCTTCGAAGCAAATTTTTTTCGACCTTGTCCCAGTGAATTCTCGAGGACTAATGAACTGACTATAACGTGGTTTTATTTTTTTTAATTTTATAATCATATATTTTAAATTCTGATATTAACCATTTTTTAAAACCGCCTAAATATTGAAAAAATGTTTGCAACATTTAAAAAAAAATACAAAAATTTTCAAACCACCACTACTTTGCGACAAAAAACGCCTTTTTGCGGTTTGTGGTAGATTTCGGCTCTTGGATCGTACAGAAGAACAATGCAATCAATTTGAAATTTGATGCGATTGGGCAGGGTTTCAAGACGACCCTGAGCCACTTCTACTGTGTCAACTCAGCCGTGCAGCTCGCCATCGTATTACTCTCCAACTATTGCAACTCTACCCTGTACGAAGTGCCCAACCGTGTCAACAGCGCCTAATGCTAACAAGGAAAGGTACTTTGGTGTCCCCCTCCGATTTTGATAATTTTTATATATGTTATAGTCCATCGAAAATTAAGAGACACGTAATTTTTTTTATCGGCTTAAAGTTATTTTTAAGGGGTGAAATCGACCCCCAAAGTTGAGCATGTTTTGCATCTGGTAGAGTGTTTCATATAGAAGCACTTAACCGATCGTAACGAAACCAATTGCAAAACGTTTTTCACGTCAAATAACCTGTATATAATGTTCAACTTCTTATGCACCCCTATTACATGGGGATGATTCACCCCCGAATATCCAGAATTCTTTTGTATAAAAAAAACTTGCAATCCGATTTCAATAAAACAAACGCCATTTTGCAGAGCAAAAAAAATAAAATTGACGTATTTTTGGGTTTTTCTCAGATTAAAAAAATTAAGGGGGTAAAACACCCTTAAAATGTCAAATTTCATTTTGAGCACTGTCCCCTTCCGATTTCAATATTTTTTTTATAAAATGTAGCTTATCGAAAAATAAGACCACCTATTATTTTTATTGGCTCAAAATTATTTTTAAGGCGTGAAATCAACCCCCAAAGTTGGGCATGTTTTGCATCTGGTAGAGTGTTTCATATAGAAGCACTCAACCGATCGTAACGAAACCAATTGCAAAACGTTTTTCACGTCAAATAACCTGTATATAATGTTCAACTTCTTATGCACCCTTACTTACTGCAGGGGGGTGAACCACCCCCTGACATTCATAATTTTTTGTATAAAAGAAAAATTGTCATTCGATTTCAATGGAAAAACCAACATTTTGAAAAGCAAAAAAAAATTATAGTGAATGTGTCTAGATTTTTCCAATAAAAAAAATTAAGCGGGTAAAACACCCCTAAAATCTCAAATTTCATTTTACGCACTTAAATGATAAAATTCAATTCAATTGGTCTCATTATCATTGCGTATCGACTTATATGCTAAATAATATTTATTTCGCATGTACATCGGCTTTTTAATTATATGAAAAATTGAGTACTCCTACATCTTCGGTGGTCGTGAGCTTCACGATTTTTTATTTTTGTATACACATGGTCTGTACACAAATATATATATATAGGTTATACATAGGCGCTAAAATCTTTCATGTAGTAAAAATAGATTCCAATTCAAATTTTCGTTTCAATTATCATTCCTGAACTTAATGATTATATTTTGAACAGTAATGATGTTCTTCGAAGAAATGTTTGAAACAAAGTGACTTTTTACACCATGAACATCTTACTACAGCCACATTTGTGCAGCCTTCAATTTCACATTGTGTTTGAGATGACATACCAAAAGCGAATTCAACGGGATTTTCGAAATGCTCAGGTCGTTCTTCTATGTACCCACTTTTGAACCAGGCATATCGAAATAAATTTTCGTACCTCGGAGATGATAATTGATTATGTACTAGAGATTGCAGCTTGATTATATTATTTCGTAAATGTAGACTTAAATCATAATCAAGTAACATGACACTGTCTGAAAAATGTCTGACATAATTTTTCCAAATTCTAAATCCGAAGACATCAAGTGGCTGGATATTCCCTGTTGTTCCTTTCGGTATGATCATTGTAACAATTTCTTTGTTATGTGGTGTAACTTCCGTGACAACACTAGGGCAATGTCCACTCCATGAGTCTATTAAAAGCACACTTTTCTCACCGACATTTGGGAAGAACACTTCTTGAAGCCATACTTTGAAATGTTCTATAAATCAATATGTAAAAATTAATAGCACATCTATTTTTTATATTTGAATATTACATACCAACGTACCTGATGTAGCCTTGCCAGATTTTGAAACACTTATAAAAACATTGGGAGGTCGAAAAATGGTTCGTTCTACGATTGGCCCCAACCGCCCGGATGGCTCTTTTAAAATTATCAGAAGAGGTGACAACAATTTTCCTGCTGCTGATATTGTCGGCTGGATGGTGTAGCTATGGGTTGTCGCTGAAACGGATTGTACAAGGCATTCTACTTGTTTTGTACCTTCTTCTGTTAACGTTCGCCCTGAATGGACTTCTAATTGGAAACCACTTTGATCAGAATTATAAATATTTTCCAAGCCATATTCCTCAATTTTCAATTGAACTGCGGAGACAAATTTATTAGCATCGTTTTGTAATATGTCCTTTGATTCGAGAGTCTTTCTTGTCACGAATTTATTTATTTTTCTACTTGTTATTCGATGAACTTTTTTAAACTTTTTTATCCATGTTGGCGAAGCCCTGAAACGCAAATTCTCATGCCCAATCAATTTTTGGGCTTGTAATGCCCATCTCCGAAGATCGATATCGTGTACAATGAGACCTGCTTCTATGGCGCTTTTTAAATTATCGATTGTATATTCAGAAATGCGCGACAATTTTTCCTTGTAAGTTCCGCCTTTATTAATTTGTTGAGCCCAGCGTCTTAATTGGCGCACAGATTTAACGAGTTTAAATCGGTTTTGGACTGTTTCTATTTTCCTATTTTGTTTCGTTTTTGCACTTCTCCAGTACTCAACAGCTCTTTGTTTGTAGTCGTAGCTCAAATCTTCTTCATCGTCAGTACACGTTTCAGGGCTTAATGGAGATTCTCCAAGACCCCATTCGATGTCATTATCTTCGACAGGTTCTACTATGACATCTCTAAACGGTTCTTGAAAATCTAATGTCGTATCTTCGACGATTTCTAACTGATTGAACTCTGCCATAGAGGCCTTCAGAATTTCCGCGAAACTCTCTTTCAATTCCACTTCATTATTGTTAACAGGACTGTCAGGAATGTTCATTACCTCGAATGTAAGAAACAACAGTCTTATTACGTTCATTGGATTGATGGACATGTTAATAACAATACGGTATTCACGATAGCGGACACGATAATGACTGATCAACAGTCGAACAGCAACTTAACTTCTGGAATAATATAAAGTCAGTTTTACCTTTTTCATCTTGAGTGGGCGGTTTGATCTGACATCACCACGAAAACAGCATTTTTATTTGGTTTTCGGATATACCTCAAACATTAGCCTGAGCGAACTGGCTTTTTCAAGAATACTTGGGGTCGAGCCACTATAGCGGTTCTTGATATGAATAAGAATATGGCAAGGCATGAGCCAGCTTTGTTTACATTCTGGGCGGTGAATTGCTGATGCGACTCTTTTGATATTTGAGTTTTTTTTTTATTTTCGTAAATCGTTCAAAATAGAAACTTATATAAATAGAACGGATACCAACACTTCTTTATAAACGTGAAGCATGTCAGAAGGGCAGCGGATGTACATGCGAAATAAATATTATTTAGCATATAAGTCGATACGCAATGATAATGAGACCAATTGAATTGAATTTTATCATTTAAGTGCGCAAAATGACATTTGAGATTTTAGGGGTGTTTTACCCCCTTAATTTTTTTTATTCGAAAAATCTAGACACATTCACTATAATTTTTTTTTGCTTTTCAAAATGTTGGTTTTTCCATTGAAATCGAATGACAATTTTTCTTTTATACAAAAAATTATGAATGTCAGGGGGTGGTTCAGCCCCCTGCAGTAAGTAAGGGTGCATAAGAAGTTGAACATTATATACAGGTTATTTGACGTGAAAAACGTTTTGCAATTGGTTTCGTTACGATCGGTTGAGTGCTTCTATATGAAACACTCTACCAGATGCAAAACATGCCCAACTTTGGGGGTTGATTTCACGCCTTAAAAATAATTTTGAGCCAATAAAAATAATAGGTGGTCTTATTTTTCGATAAGCTACATTTTATAAAAAAAATATTGAAATCGGAAGGGGACAGTGCTCAAAATGAAATTTGACATTTTAAGGGTGTTTTACCCCCTTAATTTTTTTAATCTGAGAAAAACCCAAAAATACGTCAATTTTATTTTTTTTGCTCTGCAAAATGGCGTTTGTTTTATTGAAATCGGATTGCAAGTTTTTTTTATACAAAAGAATTCTGGATATTCGGGGGTGAATCATCCCCATGTAATAGGGGTGCATAAGAAGTTGAACATTATATACAGGTTATTTGACGTGAAAAACGTTTTGCAATTGGTTTCGTTACGATCGGTTAAGTGCTTCTATATGAAACACTCTACCAGATGCAAAACATGCTCAACTTTGGGGGTCGATTTCACCCCTTAAAAATAACTTTAAGCCGATAAAAAAAATTACGTGTCTCTTAATTTTCGATGGACTATAACATATATAAAAATTATCAAAATCGGAGGGGGACACCAAAGTACCTTTCCTTGTAAGTCCCAGTCATAGCGGCTCGACATTTCCCGGACGCTTGCGTATCACCACTTTCCAACGTCTAACACAGGTACACAACAATAGTATCCTTACCTTTGCCCAGTGTATACCTGGGCGAGGCGGTGGAAAATGGGGCTTCACGAGCGTCGGGGAAATGTCGAGCTGCTACGAATCGGACTTGACGTTAGGCGCTGTTGACCCAGTTGGGCGCTTCGCACAGCGTATAGTTGCTACGGTTGGAGAGTTAAACGATGGCGATCAGCGCGGCAGAATAAACTTTGTAGAGAATAGCTCTAGGTCGACTTGACACCCTGCCCAAAATTGGATGAAAAAAAGGTAAAAACGTGATTTTTCACACTTCTTTGAACTGCATTGTTCACTGTCAAAAGTATACCAGAACATTTTTTTTATTACAACGTCGTGTAAAGTAATCTTTTCTATTGTGAGAGTTGAGAGGTTATTTCTTTTCGAGCTAAGGGCATTAAAAGTTAAAAGAACGATTTTTGCTTTTACAGCTTGTACCGGGGTAAAAAAATTGCACTGGGATTTAAAAAAAACAAAAAATTAAACCATTTTTCAAGCTTTCTTTTTTGTTCATTTATCGAAAAACTCTAAAAAAAACATTGTGGGCAGTTTCGAAAACTTGAGATTTCAAGCTACAAATAGATTCTTTAGAAAAAAATCACGACTATTCTTCGCGGAGACGCAGTCGTTCAAAAATGGCCTGAAAATTAGATGCTCACAGCTTTATTCTTTTATTGGTTTAAGTAGTGTATTTATAAAACTCCATGGCACTCTGCGAAGAGAGAGAGAGAGAGAGAGAGAGAGAGAGAGAGGGAGGGAGGGAGGGAGGGGTGGGGATGAATTGACGAAATTGATCGAGTATTCCCAAATAAAGGGTATAGGAAAGGAGGATGAGGGGGGTCCAAGGAAATTTACTTGTCGCCGGGCCCGTGACTTGGAAAGACTTGAACGCCGATAAAAGAAACGGGAATAAAAATTGAATAATCACAATAATTAAGGAGTCCCATCGAACATCGTCGAAAAACATTATCTTGGATTACGAGAACAAAAGAAACCCAAAACAATAAAAGAGCTCCGGAAAATAAAACCAAAATCGAGCCAGAGGGGGATGAACCGACTATTTCGTCATTATAATTTTAATATAATTTTTCGTCATTGTCAGATCCAGAGGCATGTTGAGATTATCAAGATTCATCGACTGATATCAAGGTCATAACTATGTATTATCTCTCTCTCTCTCTCTCTCTCCCCTCTCTCTCTCTCCCCTCCCTCCCCCTCTCCCTCCCCCCTCGCCCTCGCCCTCTCCCTCTCCCTCTCCCTCCCCCTTCCCTCTTCCTCTCCCTCCCTCCCTCACTCCCTCCCTCACTCCCTCCCTCCCTCCCTCCCTCCCTCCCTCCCTTCCTCCCTCCCTCCCTCCCTCCCCCCCCCCCCCCCTCTCTCTCTCTCTCTCTCTCTCTCTCTCTCTCTCTCTCTCTCTCTCTCTCTCTCTCTCTTTCTCTCTCTCTTTCTCTCTCTCTCTCAAAAAAGGTGCGAAATAGAGGAGCTCACGAGAGAAAAGTGTTACATATGCTAGGAAAACCGAAAAAAAAAGAAAAAAAGTTGTAAAGTGATTAATGGACGGACTAATGAAATGTGCGCGTAAAAATCCATACAGTTGAATAAATTTTTATTAAACAACAGAGTGGTGAGGTGTTTTCGTAGCGGTGTACAGTGACAGTTATATATATGACGTCATCATAGGAACAGTGGCTGGGTGATAATGACTATGATTACCCCACCCTCGAGGAGGTGCTAAAATCTAGCCCATACGTAAAACTCACATCCCATGTTGATACAAACGTACAAATTAGTAACGGAAAACTTAAATACGCCCGGACAAATTGAATGAATGAATTGAATCAATTGAAATTAATTGAATGAAATATTGAAGGACATAAAAGAATTGAAGTCCTTTGCGAAAAACTTGAATAAACAACAAATGACTGTAAATACACAAACAGCAGACACAAGAAAAAGAGTAAGTGATGGGGGAAATGAAAGCAAAAGAGGAACGTATGCAGATAAAATAAAAAAATCTCGCGTACAAGAAATTGTAGTTACTCCGATAGAAGAACAATCAAATGAAAAAACAATGAACCAAATAAAGTCAAACATAGACATAATGAGCTTAGGAATAGGGGTTAGCAAAATAAGAAGTGGAGAAAAGGGAAAAATTATACTTGGATGTGAAAAAGGTGATGATCAGGAGGCATTAAGCCTAGAGCTAGAAAAAAAATAGGAGATAGCTATAAAGTGACAGCCGTGAAAAAACAATTACCGAAACTGAAAATAGTGGGTATCGATGAAAACCTGGCTTTAAGTCAAGAACAAGAAAACAATTTCCTGCAAAAAATAATCGAGCAAAACGAAATATGTATGGAAAAACATGACTTATCGGTGAGAATGATAAAAAAAAAAACAGTTAGTGAAACGGGACTTGGTACAATTATAGTGGAAACAGACCCCAAAACCCACAAAATAATCACTGAAAAAAGGAAAATTAAAGTTGGGTGGAAAATTTGTCCAGTCTATGACTTCGTGAGTGTGTTACAGTGCTATAAGTGCTGGGGGTACAACCACTTAGCAAAAGACTGTAGAAACAAAACGAAGTGTCGAAAATACGCGGGTGAACGCGAGCAAAAAGACTGTAAACAGGGGATGAAAAAATGTATAAATTGTGCTCATTACAAGGATAAATTTAAGAAAGATGACATAACCATGGACCATGAAGCTACGGATAGAAGATGCGAAGTATACAAGCAAATGATAGCAAGGGCTCAGAAGAATATGACATATAGCGAATAGCAATTAAATAACACCTATGATAATAAAAAAAATAATAGTCAAACAGTAAGTAGCCCGTTGATTGTAATGTTGAATATACAAGGCTTCATAAGTCATAAGGATGAGATTGAAAAACTCACATGTGAAATAAAACCTAAGATATTGTGCTTAACTGAGACACATGTAACCGAACAAGTACAAGACTTTGAGCTGAATATAAAAAATTACGATACAATAAGAACAAATACTCATAATGGTAGAACCGGCGGCGTCCTTACATACATACAACACGGAATTCGATACAAAACATTACGCTCGGAGAATATAGGACAAATTATGTGGCTTAATGTAATCCAATTGTCAGAAAAATATGAGAAACTCATTATTTGCAATATATATCATTCACCAAGCCAAAGTCATGGGAAATTCATTGAGTCGATTTTGAATATATGTGAAGAGTTAGTCGAGATGGGCCCAGTGATAATGATGGGTGATTTTAATATAGATGTAGCCAAAGATTCGCATTATAAAAAAGAATGATTAAAAATCTTCTTAGTCTCGGGATGAAACAACGTATAGTAGAACCGACGAGAATAACTGATAGCACAAAAACTATAATTGATTTAGTGTTTACAAACTTTTATTTGAAGACGCAAGTTCTCCTAACCCCGAAAATAATGGACCATAACATTGTAAAAATCTTTACACACTGGCATAACCAGAAAAATAATAGATCCATTTTATACTATAAGCGTGATTTAAAAAATATTGACATTAAAAAATTTCAAGATATCCTCGCGAACAAATTAAGACGATTAAGTAACTATTCGCATTTAGAAAATGATGTGTATGATAAAGAAATGACTAATAGAGTAACAAACGAAATTGTACAAAGCATAAAGAGTGCAATGAAGGAAGTTGTTCCATGGGTCAAAAAATCAAGACCGGTGCAATGGATGTCTAAGCCTTGGATTGATGAATATGCTTGAAAGGAAATGCAATGTAGAGATATTCGATACAAAATAGCTGCAATTACAAATAATACGAATGACTGGAACTTATATCGAATATCGAGAAACAGGGTAGTTGATCTCATCCGAAAAAATAAGAAACAATACTACGAAAAAGTTATTGATAATCAAAAGCATAATGCGACAAAAATGTGGAAAAGCTTAAGGTAGTTCCCCTACAGGATCGTTGAATTAAGAAATGGTTGAAATTTGGCATACGTGTTATTTAATACGTTATTCAAAAATCTGTGCAATTTTAACAAGTTTTACCATCCCGAACCCGAGATATTTATACTTGAAGTTGGCTCGATTAACACGTAACATATGGGCCATGCATGGGCAAACAGTACGTTATTAATTCTACCGTCAGAACTAAAATCAAGAAATTGATGAAAAACGAGGAGGAGCAAGAGCAGGATATCACGAATATTGTGAAAAAAACATGAAGATGATTTACCATCTAGTTTAAAAGATATAACCTCGAGAAGTACTACGATTTTGGCCTTATACGACATATTCTACAAACAAACGAGCGCGAGCGCGAGAGATGTAACCTTTTTTTGTGTATTGGGGCATAGCCCGCACAGTTCCGGCAAAAAGTTTATTCGCAATGTCAGATCAAAAACACTTATAGAATAAATTTTATGACAGTAGATGATATCTGTCGTATTATCTATTGGTACCGAGTCAATATTGTGTGCTTTTTAAATTTATTTACTACGAATTTTCAAACCTTTACACACATATGTAATGCACACACGGTATGTAACTTTTGGTTGAGTTTGTCGCAGAGGAACTACCTTAAAACAACTAATAGGCGATAAGAAAACAAAAAAGCGTAATAAATCGACAATAACGTTTAATGGAGTGGAGTCGAAGGATTGCCAGGAAATCGCTAACAAATTCAATAAATTTTTTGTGGAAAGCGTTGAAGCCATTGTCCAAGAAATCGTACACAGTGTAGAAATAAGAGAAGGTGACTACCAGAAATGCACCGAAGAGAGTTTTAATGAATTCAAAATGATTGACAATGAAGGACTTGGAAAGATAATTTCGAATCTAGATAATAATAAAAGTCTCGGGGACACTATTACGGCTGTGACTCTTAAGATTATATGGCAAGGGATAAATAAATGTATATTAAGAGATCTGATAAATAAATTATTAAGAGACGGAATAGTACCTGATGAATAGAAAAACTCGATTGTGAGACCGATACCAAAAATACCAGGGAGTATAAAGGCAGAAGAATTTAGACCAATAAATACCCTAACAATATTAGAAAAAGTCCTTGAATTAGTGGTGAAAGAACAATTTGTTGAATACTGCATTAAAGAGGATATTATAATAAAAGAACAGTCGGGATTCCGAGACAAACACTCTTGTGAGACGGCGTTACAAGGTACACTGATAGAGTGGAGGAAGTATTTAGATAACAGAGAAATAATCGGAGTAGTCTTCGTGGATTTCAAAAGGGCATTCGAAACCATAAATAGGAAAATACTTATCAAAAAACTGGAAATGTATGGAATAAATGGAAGCGCACACAAATGGTTTAAAGGTTACCTCGAAAACAGTACACAACAAGTGCAATATGATAAAACTATATCAGATAAAATTCAAAACAATCATGGAGTACCGCAGGGACCGGTGCTTGGACCAATCCTTTTTATACTATATATAAACGATATTAAAAAAGCGCTCAAAAACTGTAAATGTAACATTAAACTGTTTGCGGACGATATGATTATATATGTTGTGACGATATTTCGCCACCGATCCCTGAAAATGGGAAAAATCAGGGAGGCAATAAAATAAAAGATTAAGGCGGAAATTCTGGGAGAGAGTCAGTCACAGTTTTCTATTTTATTTATCACAATACAATTCGGTTTGAGCGCCAGTTAGTTCTGTTTTTACAAAAAAATAGAAATAACAAGAAAAAAAAAGAAGAGATAAATACTGGCTCCTTTGATCTCTCAACTTGTTAACAAAAGGGCTTAACTTAATAATTACTGTACAAACTAGGGGACTAGTTCGGGGCAAAAGAAAAATATAATAATAATAATACGATACTTAAGCAAAGACTAGATAATCTCGGGTCGGCGGGCACCTGTCAATCAGGCGTCTTATAATACCCGTGAACAAATTAGTTACTATTATGACGAGGACTGGTACAAAAGGGGGGAGGGGGTTACTCACTACGCGCGATTGTCGACGAAAGGGGACTAACATAAAATAAGGAGCAAAAAGAAAAACAAAGGAACTGTATGCTCGGGTGACCACGGCGTGAACAATTGTACAATGAATCGGGGGGGGGGGGGGGGGTAAATCGATGTATCGACCAGCGATTTATTTGGCCGCGGTAAAACGCTTGCGCCGCGTGTTTTCGCCGAACAAAATATGACGGGGATAAGAAAAATAACGGAATTCGAACTCGCCGGCTCGCACGTGGTCACTGGGGGGGGGGGGGGGGTGAAACACCGGGCCGCTGCCCGCGCGCACTATCTTCACTAAATCCTTAAAATTACACCACAACACTGTCCCGGTCGCGTAATCGGCAAGGCAAAAATGGGGGAGAATGAAAAAGGGCTTCAAACGAGTCCAAAAGGGGCTCGGAAGATAATTGGGGCAACAATAACGGCTTTTCAGCGGAATCGATTCGGAAGTCGTGACGAAAGATGGCCGCCGGCCATGTGCTCCCTTCGTCGCGACTTGTACAGGAAAGAAAAACGACTTACTTGGGATCGTCGAGTCAAAACGTATCGTCGAATATTGATCGATGATCCAGGCGCGGCGCTGAGAGGCACGGTCCCTGCTGACTAGCGCCGCGGTGGTCGATGGTGTAACCGCCGGTGAGCGGCTTGCGATGTTTATTGACGTTTTGGAACTCGTGTCAAGGAAATACGGGCTCGAGTGATTGTTTGACGAATCTTCGCGTTCCTGGTGGGCTGTGGACTCGTGACGAGGAGTTCGATGAGGCCTTTTCGACGCGGGCAGGAGCCTAGACGCCGGGAAGCGTTTCCGTGTTGCTACGCGGTCGAAGACCCCGCGTAACCCGATGACAACGTGTGGTTTCGAGGTTAGGCGTCCCGACTCGGCTCCTGGTGATTTTGCGGTGTTGTTTTCTTCGTTGGGTAAGGGATTAAATCTCTTACCTAGGTGAGTTGCCGATTTCCTTCGGGGACAAGGGAGTATTGGGAGTGCGGGGAGGGGTTAAAGTTGGGCGGGCTGAGTGCTTGTGGGAAACAGGGGGTAGGGTGCGAGGGCTTGTTTGTTGGGGCTGGGTTTTGAGTGGTGAGGAAAGAGGGATCACGGAGTTGAGTGTCTCCGGGGGGGCTCGGTGTGGGTTCTTCTTAGCCGTTGGCCCCAGATTTAGTCATGCTGCTGGTTTCCAGGTGATGCTCCGAAGTGCGATGGACCGGAGGCAACCGGTATTGGCGGCGTGCGCAGGCAACGAACGTATAATGTGGAAGACTCAGAAGGATTCACAAGACGGGGAACGCTTAAGTCTATGGGCTTAAAGCTAGTACCGAGGACAGTGCTGGGTGGACCACCACCACGACTCGTGACGAAGTGGCCACAACGTCACAATGTACTGCTTTCCATTAATGCCTGGACGAGCATACAAGTGGTGATATTACCGACTATGCATCGTCATTTGTTGAAGTTCGTTGAAGTTCTGACAAGTTTCAGACTGATGTGTCACTCGTAATTTGTAACCCTCAAGTTGGAATAACCAATTTGGGGGTTGATAAAAACATATGACAGCGCGGAGACAATGCAGCAGCGACACGAAGAAAAGTGGACTCAGTGAGGGCACTGAATTTCATAATAAACCGAGGCTGAAAAATATGAATGAAATAAAAAATATTAAGTTAAAATTTGATCCGAGCACATATTGTGCATGTGTGCTCGGCTTATTAATTGTAATAATTAATTTGACTAAATTATAATTAGCGCACTTGTCGACCTCCTCGTGAGTGTCGAACGCGTTTTTCTAATTTAATTTCATTTATGCAGTTGTCGATCTCTCCACGCGTATCGACACGTATTTTCTCCTTTACTTTGAACGCTTACGCGTCGTTGACCGCGTCGAGGCCTGGTCACGGTTTTATCCAAGGCTAGACTCAAATTTTCTATCAAACGCTGGTCTCCGCAGTCGAGATCCGTTCACTCACACTCTCACACATAAACAATTTAAATTGTGTTTTAACGAATATAATGAATACTAAGATATTATAAATGATAGACTACAATGTAAATAAGTTGATAGAAATGTAGAGACAACGAAAAATAAAGTGCAGTCTGTGTTTCATACATTATGCCAATTGTGGATGTCCGCACCGGTGACAGCCTTTTTTCTGTGCGAAGAGATACCTTTGAGGATAATTCCGGTTAAAGAATTTACATTGACCTTTACTGGTAGATGAAAATCATCCTCGATCTTGAAAACGTAAAATCGATTGCTAATGCCGTAAAATCCGGTGACGAAATTTCTGAGAATCTTTTGACCGTTCTCGAACAACTGGAAGAGCATGTTAAACCCGAGACTTTAAAAAAATAAGAAACCGGAAGTCCCACAAAAGACGATTTAGAGTATTGATCTCCTTTTTATATATAAACAAATTGCTTTTATTTTATATTAAATTTTGAACGGTGGTAAACATTTAAAAATCTCAAAAATCAATTAGTTAATTACTTTTCGTAAATTCGCGCCATTTCTTATATGATTTTTAGTCGAAAACTAAGTAAAAAACTGGCGTATTTATCATCTTGGAGAGTTTTATAATTTTCTTATTCGTTTCATATCTTACTTTTGATACTAGATTTTGAAATGTTCGAATAAGTATAAAACAACGTCTATTTCGCAGTTTAATTCTACGTGATCGTGTAAATAACCTACAAAGCCTCATAATCGATTTGAGAGAAGAAATAAAGCTTGCTTTTTCATTGTGGAGAAAATAACACGATGAGTTTCAGTTGCTCCGCGAAAGAAGCGATATTCTTGCTGTTGAAGAAGCCACTGCAGCGGCGAGAGCTGCAGCTGAAGCTTATGCAGCCGAATCACCACTTTTCGCAGCAAATATGAAAAAACTTTGCCATTTTTAAAATGTTACAAACATTGATATACAATAATAAAATTATAGACATTTTTTTTTAAATTTGTTTAAAGCAATTGGTCAACAAATAATCATATGATTTTTTTTTCGTCGTTCGAAATAAATTTCTTGATGGTCTACATGAATTCGTGAATTTTGTTTAAATTCCTCATTTTGAATTTTTGTGAGGGCGATATATGCGCAAAATATTCGTGATCTTCTTATGAATTTTCGAAAATATTTTGGAAGAATTAAAAAAAGGGAATATTCGAAAAAAATTCATAACGATATGGAAAAATCTCTGAATTATTTTCAAAAAAAGAAAAAAAAATTTTGAAAAATTTGTCTAAAAATATTTAGTTTAAACAATGTAAATGGTTTTTTTTAATCTAGAGTGACTTTAGTGACTCCAGACAAGTACATTTACATATACTATAATGTCGAAGACGAGTCGCTACTAGAGTCTTTACAGCAATCAGCGTGGTTTCGAACAGTTTTCGAAAATTGTTTCGGCGATATTTAATGTATTACAGCAGCACCTTTACAAGCCTACCAAAAAAAAAAGCCTACCCGTAAGAATCTCTACCGCTCGATCTCTATCAAAGAAATTTCAACCAACAAAAAAACACTATCAAAGCCTGAAACTACCAAGATTTGTTCACTACCACGGTCATACTCCACCAACGAAGAATTACTAATGTAATATAACTATATATTACACTGTATATAGATATATACGCTAGTAATTCTTCGTTGGTAGAGTATGACCATGGTAGTGAACAAATCTTGGTAGTTTAGGCTTTGATTGTGTTTTTTTGTTGGTTGACATTTCTTTGATAGAGATCGAGCGGTAGAGATTCTTACGGGTAGGCTTTTTCTTTGGTAGGCTTGTAAAGGTGCCATTACAGCGTTTTGAAAAATATTGCGGGATCACGTATTTTTTATGATTTTTTTCTTTCGATCATTACTATTTAGAACTCTGTAGCCTAACTCATATTGGAAATATTAATATTTCATTATTCCGTGGCATAAAAAAATGGTGCGTTTTTCGCAGACATTTTTTGACGTTTTGCGGTCGCTAGTTAGTGACACTAGTTGTAACTAGAAATCTAGTGATATGTGATACTGTGTTCATCGATGTGTCAGCCGATTGACTTTTCTTCATGTAATAACAGTAACAGCTGTGAGTTCAAAAAGGTTTTAAAGATCGCGG
>CAXDIM010000154.1:0-42383 GCA_963989365.1 Rhimphoctona megacephalus | reverse complement strand
TCACCGAAAATTCACTATTTTCATCGAAAACTGATACGAAATTGCGTTTTCTTTGGTTAATTCGAGTGAAACGGTGATTTTTCTGTGTAATTTCAGTTTTCACCACCAACCAGCATAAAAACGGGAAGAAATCATTGTCTATTGACGAAATAGGATTTGGCGTTCACAGAAACGATTTTCACCGAAAACTATTAAAAAATTGCGTTTCCCCTGCCAAATTTGAGTGAAATGGTGATTTTTCTTCGTAATTTTAGTATTCACTTCCAAACATCATAAAAACGTGAAAAAATCATTTTTCATTGACGAAATACGAATAGCCGTTTATAGAAACGATTTTCACCGAAAATTCACGTTTTGCTTCGAAAACTGATACGAAATTCCGTTTTCTTTGGTAAATTCGAGTGAAACGGTGATGTTTCTGTGTAATATCAGTTTTCACCACCAACCAGCATAAAATCGGGAAGAAATCATTGTCTATTGGCGAAATAAGATTTGCCGTTCACAGAAACGATTTTCACCGAAAACTAATAAGAAATTGCGTTTCCCCTGCCAAATTTGAGTGAAACGGTGATTATTCTTCGTAATTTTAGTATTCGCTTCCAAACAGCATAAAAACGTGAAGAAATCATTTTTTATTGCCGAAATAAGATTTAGCGTTCATGGAAACGATTTTCACCGAAAATTCACGTGTTTCATCGAAAACTGATACGAAATTGCGTTTTCTCTGGTAAATTTGAGTGAATGGGTGATTTTTCTTCGTAATTTCAGTTTTCACCACAAAACAGTATAAAAACGTGAAGAAATCCTTTTATATTGACGAAATAAGATTTGGCGTTCATGGAAATGATTTTCACCGAAAATTCACGTCTTGCATCGAACACTGATACGAAATTGCGTTTTCTGTCGTAAATTTAATTGAAACGGTGATTTTTCTTCGTAATTTTAGTATTCACTGCCAAACAGCATAAAAACGTGAAGAAATCATTTTTTATTGACGAAATAAGATTTGGCGTCCATGGAAACGATTTTCACCGAAAATTCACGTTTTGCATCGAAAACTGATACGAAATTGCGTTTTCTCTGGTGAATTTAAGTAAAACGGTGATTTGTCTGTGTAATTTCAGTTTACATCACAAAACAGTATAAAAACGTGAATAAATCATTTTTTATTGAAGAAATACGATTAGCCGTTTATAGAAACGATTTTCAACGAAATTTCACGTTTTTCATCGAAAACTGATATGAAATTGCGTTTTCTGTGGTAAATTTAAGTGAAACGTTGTTTTTTCTTCGTAGTTTCAGTTTTCACTACAAAACAGTATATATAATAACAGTATATCCAAAATAAGATTTGGCGTTCATAGAAATGATTTTCACCGAAAATTCACGATTTTCATCGAAAACTGATACGAAATTGCGTTTTCTTTGGTTAATTCGAGTAAAACGGTGATTTTTCTGTGTAATTTCAGTTTTCACCACCAACCAGCATAAAAACGGGAAGAAATCATTGTCTATTGACGAAATAGGATTTGGCGCTCACAGAAACGATTTTCACCGAAAACTATTAAGAAATTGCGTTTCCCATGCCAAATTTGAGTGAAACGGTGATTTTTCTTCGTAATTTTAGTATTCACTTCCAAACATCATAAAAACGTGAAAAAATCATTTTTCATTGACGAAATACGATTAGCCGTTTATAGAAACGATTTTCACCGAAAATTCACGTTTTGCTTCGAAAACTGATACGAAATTCCGTTTTCTTTGGTAAATTCGAGTGAAACGGTGATGTTTCTGTGTAATATCAGTTTTCACCACCAACCAGCATAAAATCGGGAAGAAATCATTGTCTATTGGCGAAATAATATTTGCCGTTCACAGAAACGATTTTCACCGAAAACTAATAAGAAATTGCGTTTCCCCTGCAAAATTTGAGTGAAACGGTGATTATTCTTCGTAATTTTAGTATTCACTTCCAAACAGCATAAAAACGTGAAGAAATCATTTTTTATTGCCGAAATAAGATTTAGCGTTCATGGAAACGATTTTCACCGAAAATTCACGTGTTTCATCGAAAACTGATACGAAATTGCGTTTTCTCTGGTAAATTTGAGTGAATGGGTGATTTTTCTTCGTAATTTCAGTTTTCACCACAAAACAGTATAAAAACGTGAAGAAATCCTTTTATATTGACGAAATAAGATTTGGCGTTCATGGAAATGTTTTCACCGAAAATTCTCGTCTTGCATCGAACACTGATACGAAATTGCGTTTTCTGTGGTAAATTTAAGTGAAACGGTGATTTTTCTTCGTAATTTTAGTATTCACTGCCAAACAGCATAAAAACGTGAAGAAATCATTTTTTATTGACGAAATAAGATTTGGCGTTCATGGAAACGATTTTCACCGAAAATTCACGTTTTGCATCGAAAACTGATACGAAATTGCGTTTTCTCTGGTGAAATTAAGTAAAACGGTGATTTGTCAGTGTAATTTCAGTTTACACCACAAAACAGTATAAAAACGTGAATAAATCATTTTTTATTGAAGAAATACGATTAGCCGTTTATAGAAACGATTTTCAACGAAATTTCACGTTTTTCATCGAAAACTGATATGAAATTGCGTTTTCTGTGGTAAATTTAAGTGAAACGTTGTTTTTTCTTCGTAGTTTCAGTTTTCACTACAAAACAGTATATATAATAACAGTATATCCAAAATAAGATTTGGCGTTCATAGAAATGATTTTCACCGAAAATTCACGATTTTCATCGAAAACTGATACGAAATTGCGTTTTCTTTGGTAAATTCGAGTAAAACGGTGATTTTTCTGTGTAATTTCAGTTTTCACCACCAACCAGCATAAAAACGGGAAGAAATCATTGTCTATTGACGAAATAGGATTTGGCGTTCGCAGAAACGATTTTCACCGAAAACTATTAAGAAATTGCGTTTCCCATGCCAAATTTGAGTGAAACGGTGATTTTTCTTCGTAATTTTAGTATTCACTTCCAAACATCATAAAAACGTGAAAAAATCATTTTTCATTGACGAAATACGAATAGCCGTTTATAGATACGATTTTCACCGAAAATTCACGTTTTGCTTCGAAAACTGATACGAAAATGGCAAAAATCCCCTCCCGGGGAAAAAAAACCTGGACAAGTACATTTGTGGACCCTCATTTCCCTATGATTTTACAAAAAAGCCGACCAAAAATCCAAAACTCCCCTAAAAAAACAAAAAAAAATGAAAAAATGTACTCCCATTTCATTCACATCCCGATGAAAAACCAACCATATCAATCACGAAATATCCGGCCAAAAAACCAGACTTCACAATAAATGTTTTTTGAATTTATTTCCACAGAACAAAACAGGAATTCAAACATTAAAAAATTAGCATTATCAAGATGAGAAAATTACCACTTATAATTGGTGTGTAAGATGTATTAATAGTGTAGCAAAAAAAAAATAAAAAAGATCACCATCTAAGTTACGTGCAGCAGTACAATTTATGATATCAATACTAGGACAAGTATTTCTTTGGTGACTCAGAAGATATCAACATCGACATGCCGGTAAAGTACGGCATGCAGTGGGTGCATTGCTTCTGGGATCTCCCAAGTCGAGTAACTACGTGCAGAGCCAGTAGTTGGATGAGTGATCCCTTCCCTGCGCCGTGGCTAAAACAACGAAAAACATTCAGAAACTAGCCGGAATCTCGGCACATAAACGCAGGAACATTGGATTACATTTTCACTAACATTTATTTTCAGAAATGATTTCATTTTTAAATTTAATTTTCGATTTTCAAGTATTGATTGTTTTTATATGGGTGTCAAGCTAAGGTTCGCATAAGATCCCGTGCTTTTGTAATGTTAAAAAATAAACTTTAATTTATGTCCGTACATGATAGCACAGTTTTGTTTGATTGGTAATAATTTGATGAACGTTCACCACCGTAAGTTGAGCGTATATGCACAGAGTACTTGTCCGGCCCATAACTTTTTATTAAAATTGCTCATTCAAGTAAAAATCAAATTAGAGATAGAGTCATGCATAGCTTTTCGTCAGTAGGAACTTATAAGAAAATCAATTTCACTGCGAATTTCAGGATGGCCTTGTACCAAACACAACATTTGATGTCGATTCAATCAGAATAAATAAAATGGTGTTCGTTTTCTCATCTTAAAATTACACTAACATATGGCTTAGTCAGTTATGAAATTTCTGAAGGTGCCACTCAGTAAATTATTGCCAGCAATGTAGTATATCATACTTTCGAACACTACTATTGCCGGCAATGAAAGTTATTGTACTTTGGAAAGCTACTATTTATCATTTCGATTTAGTTAAAGATCTATGTAACCACTGGTGAATGGTAGAGGAATGGTAATGGTGGAAGAGACAGGGATCATTGCAGGCTATGAATGCACAGTCAAATTTGTATCCGTAATTTTAAGATCACGCAAATTTCACACAAAATAATCTCCCTTCGTTTTTTTAATTTTCACGTTCTTGGGCGCCTGTCGCCAAAACGGCTGCATTATATTATGAAAAGAATTTTTTTTTTAAGATTACAAGAATTTATCACAAAATATTATTTCTCCATTCATATCATTTTGACGTTCTTGGGTGCCAGCCATCAAGATAGCCCTTTATGCTTTGAAAATGAGAATTCGAAATGTTATGCCGGATTAATCATAAAAAAAATCAAAATTCAATAAGAAAATACCGACAATGAAAAAGCGTGTTCTTATGACCCTTGACTTTTGAGAGAGGCCCTTGATTTTTACTTGAATGAGCAATTTTAATAAAAAGTTATGGGCCGGACAAGTACTCTGTGCATATACGCTCAACTTACGGTGGTGAACGTTCATCAAATTATTACCAATCAAACAAAACTGTGCTATCATGTACGGACATAAATTAAAGTTTATTTTTTAACATTACAAAAGTACGGGATCTTATGCGAACCTTAGCTTGACACCCATATAAAAACAATCAATACTTGAAAATCGAAAATTAAATTTAAAAATGAAATCATTTCTGAAAATAAATGTTAGTGAAAATGTAATCCAATGTTCCTGCGTTTATGTGCCGAGATTCCGGCTAGTTTCTGAATGTTTTTCGTTGTTTTAGCCACGGCGCAGGGAAGGGATCACTCATCCAACTACTGGCTCTGCACGTAGTTACTCGACTTGGGAGATCCCAGAAGCAATGCACCCACTGCATGCCGTACTTTACCGGCATGTCGATGTTGATATCTTCTGAGTCACCAAAGAAATACTTGTCCTAGTATTGATATCATAAATTGTACTGCTGCACGTAACTTAGATGGTGATCTTTTTTATTTTTTTTTGCTACACTATTAATACATCTTACACACCAATTATAAGTGGTAATTTTCTCATCTTGATAATGCTAATTTTTTAATGTTTGAATTCCTGTTTTGTTCTGTGGAAATAAATTCAAAAAACATTTATTGTGAAGTCTGGTTTTTTGGCCGGATATTTCGTGATTGATATGGTTGGTTTTTCATCGGGATGTGAATGAAATGGGAGTACATTTTTTCATTTTTTTTTGTTTTTTTAGGGGAGTTTTGGATTTTTGGTCGGCTTTTTTGTAAAATCATAGGGAAATGAGGGTCCACAAATGTACTTGTCCAGGTTTTTTTTCCCCGGGAGGGGATTTTTGCCATTTGATATCACTTCTTTTTTCTATGCTATTTTCAAACATCCCGCTTTATATAGACTCGAACAGTGTCTACATATAATACCTAAAATTACAACGTGTTTGCATCATTACATCATCAATTTATTTCAATGACAGGAGTCGGTACTGTTAACTACTTATTCGACGTCAGAGAATGAGATAGATTTTCTATCATAAATTCATTATTGTTGAAGTTGTTTAAACATTCAAGCCTTTTGTTTCTGTGATAAGAAACAAAGTTATAATGTTTTCAAAAGAGTTAACTACAGACTTGTGGTATTTTCGAGATGTTAGTATTTCGTTGTTAGGTTATTAGTCGAGTATAACTTGACAGGAAGGTGTTATTGATTCAATTTGATGGTTAGAAGAGACCTCAAGTAATAGTTTTTTCTCAAATGCAGAAAACCTGAAAATTAAATATTTTACCATTAGCTTTTAAGTTGTGTATTGGAATAAGTCATACAGGGGGAAGCAGGCAGCTTGGATATTAGTAATTTCGTTGTAAGCTATTAATCGATAATTATTTAACTTTATTGTCGAAAGGAGCCTCAGACATTATTCTTCCAAAGACGAAATGCCCAATGAATATGATGCATCATCATTGGCTCATAAGATGTTTTATATTCCTTTAAGTAGCGAGCAATATTATTCATATAAAGATAAAATGTGCAGAGTAAGGAATTAAAAGTTTAGAAGAGTAGAATATTTTTATAGGTGATGAAAGAAGATGCAGAATACAATAGTTAGTGTAATGTTGCTGGTGTTAGTTTTTGTCAAGTCTTAATGTAAGAAGATGGAATTCGAAATATTAAGTATTATTTGCCTGAGAAAAAAAATGTCGAGTGCAACGATCGCGAACTATAAGTGTTCAAGAAATCGTTATGAAATTTGAAAACTAAAATTCATCCAATGGATGAGGTATTGAGGTGAGAAGCTTTAAATTAAACTTACAATTCATTCCCAATGTTGCATAAAATACTAACGATAGAATAATAATGGGTTGAAGATAACGTAGTTACCTGATCGCGTTTGATGAGAAAAATATTACGTTTTTAAACAATAAATCTGAAAAATCCATTGTGGTATTCATCCAAGGTGAGTATTTTCTTAATTAATCCTCATAGCGCAGCAGTTCTACTCCACCATATGTATAATGTGATACAACTTGAAGCACAATTTTTGGCTTTACAAGTAACATGGCTCTGCACTCAAGAGAAAGATATTCGATGCCTCTCCTTTCTCATTTCCTCGTATGCAACGCATCGACGGAAAAGCGTCTCATTAAAATAAAAAGATATAACAGAGAACCTGCGAAGTTTGACATCTTTTAAATAAATAACAATGGATCAATAATTATATAGTATTGTGGTGTATAAGTTTTAACTAATATTTCCTCCAAGTTAAATTTCAGTTCATAGCTTATTTTTGCTCAATAAATCGATGACAATGTTATAATATTATTTTGAAATGCATTGCAATTATTTCACTAACAGCGATGCCAAATTTATTCTCGCAATAAGAAAAACATATAAGCATCTTTTGCATTAACAGGCCAGGTTTTCTTTTCAATTGTTGCATCATCAACGTTCATCCAGGACGAACGGCCATATCGGATCATGCACGTATAATGGCCCGTGGTGACATGCTCACCATGATGAAATATCGCGCTTATTACTTTATATGTCTGCCCACACAATTTAATCTTCGAACTCGGCACAGCCTTAATTTTGCATTGTTTTTTGCTTTGCTTGCCTGTTTTAGAATCAACTGACGGTAATGCTAATACGATTACTAATATCTTTGAGACAGTGCTCAATGAGTATCGCACATCCTTATTCATTGCGGGACAATTATTGCAAGGAACATCAGCTGATTTCCATTGTGCTAAATTGCGATCAATTACTTCCTGAAGTGTCAACGTTTTTTTAGAGTTGAACACGTCTATAGTTAAAATATTCCTACGTTCCTCTGTTAAAGTAGTCGTATATCCGCAGGCTTTGCAAAGCATCTTTGTCAAAAGTTGATGTTCTACAAGGGTTTTGATGAATGGTACTACTTGACATACAGCAGTGAAAAAATCTG
Source organism: Rhimphoctona megacephalus (assembly GCA_963989365.1). Lineage (NCBI taxonomy): Eukaryota > Metazoa > Arthropoda > Insecta > Hymenoptera > Ichneumonidae > Rhimphoctona > Rhimphoctona megacephalus. The sequence continues at coordinate 34,587 of CAXDIM010000154.1, read as the reverse complement.
ATGCATCTTGTTGAACAGGTTGAACGAATTTCTCACCAATATATTTTCGAACTGTATTCAGTGAAAAAGGGGGGCTATTTTTCATTTTATAGATTTTCAATGAAGCTGACAGAGGTTGACAATCATTGGCTTTCTGGAGCAATTTTACAATGGGCTCACAACTAAAAATACATTGAATGACGGTATTAGCATAACAAGATGTCCCATCATTGTTTAGAAATCCAGTCATATTATTCTCATGCCGATTACATGTTATGTCGTCCTGTATTTGCACATCGGTCAATCCTTTAGGCACGGCCCAAATGAGGTCGCGCGTTTTAGATCCACGAGTATCTGGAATTTTTATGCTGTCAAGATCGGGTCGATACAACATTCTTAACCGATTGTACTCAGTAATACACAAAGGATTAGCACGAATCGAGTATGGGTCGAAATTGATCAGATGTAATCCATCGAGAGAAGTTACTCGCGACAGAGCTACATAAATTTGGCCAGAACTAAATACCGAGTTCCCGCAATCAATAACAACGCATTTTAAACTCAATCCTTGACTTTTATGGAACGTAATAGCATAACTAAGGCATAAGGGGAATTGTCTTCGAGTTACATATACACCGTCAATCACTTCAAATTTAACGCTTACACGCTCAATATCGTATCGTGCACCATTCACAAGTACGATTGTGACTGTTTTAATCGTACTTTTATCCAAGGATTCGGAAACTGCGATTACCGTGCCGATCGTTCCGTTCACGAGACCCACGGAGACATCGATATTTCGTCGAAGCATAACTTTAGCACCGATTTTTATAGTGATCACCCTAGCAAGCCCTGCAGTTTGACTTGCGTCATCCTCCCACCGATGTAAAATCTTTGTAATTCTAGTCTTAAGTGAGGGTTTGTCGATTAAGTCTTCAGCTATTAATTCAATTTCTTTTGACGGAATGAGATCTAACATTGCCTCATTTAACACATCACACATCCGATTTGTAGGCATTAAGCAAACTACGTCTATGGGTAATGAATTAATATAATTGCACAATTCCCTGATTCTATCACAGATATTTGAAGATACTAATTCGATTTTTCTTGACGCTAACATCTGCACACTTTCGCTATCTATGCAACCCAAGCGGATTTTCGAGAGCGTTTCTCGATATGATGAATCATTTTTTTGACGCATGTTGATAGATAGTTCGTCATACTTGAATAAATTGCCCCATAGATCAGTGCTACTTAACGATCCAATCAATTTTTCAACCTTATCCTTGGAAAGTTTCATAAACACTGGTTCTTCCCGAACAGGTGGTAATTGTAGTAGATCACCAAAAACTATGATATGTTTTTTTCCAAACCAACCATCTTCAACGTCAACAGTGTTAAAAATTTCAGTTAGTCTAAGATGAATGTACATCAAAGTAATATTTGAGACCATTGATATTTCGTCAATAATGATGAGATCAACGTTTTTCAAATTGTCTCTAATGACTTCTAAAGCTGCATCCGACAACTCCCTGTATTTTGGTGTCCGATTATGTTCAACGGGGAGTTGAAACAACCTATGCAAAGTTAATCCGTCTATGTTAAATGCAGCTATCCCAGTGGGAGCGGTTACAGCCGAATCCTTACCTTTAACTTGCTTCAACCAACAGGTTAGGGTCTTTATCAAGAAACTTTTGCCCGTTCCACCCTCTCCGCTCACAAACAATCGTAGTATTTCATCAGAATCCACTGTTTTTGTGACTAAGTCAAATATACGCTTCTGGTCAGCATTCAATTCTTGAATCATTTCCGTAACATTTAATTCTTTATGAGCTTCATTCGCGCCTAAATTAACAAAATCTTTCATTGCTTCATCAGCTTCGATCGGATCGCATCCATGTGGGATCTTATCCAAATCAGGATGATTTTCTTGGTCCTTTTCCATTTCATCTATTTTTTGCTGAATCAATTCTTTCACTTTTTTCATGTTTTTCATCATTTCAGAAGAACGCTCATGATATTCAGCGGCCATTGGCAATGTGGCCTGCACTGAACAATATGACGCGGTATATGTTTCTTCACCATTCTTAAGTTCAGTCACGTTTCGCCATGGCTGGAATAATAGCAGTAACGAGTAAAAGTATTTCTCGGGATTAGTCACAGGATCATATTGATAATGATTAATTAAATAGCCACGTTCGCGTTTTCGTAGATACGAGCCGGGTTTTAGTTTGTAAAATACAACGTCTTTCCGTTGAGGCATGGCTTTTACTACGTCATACCACTTTGCATAATCATAAAGACATACGCTGTCCAATTCGGCAGGTCTCTTTGGATAATTTTCGATCAAGCCATCATAAAAAATATCAGTAGATTCTGCGTCCATACCCTCCACTACTTTGCGGGGCTTAACCCGCCTACTTCTGATAATATTAATATCAACCCACCTAATAACCGTTTCTGGATCTGTTTCGAACAACGGATACCCTAATAATGTGTCTGCTGCTTCGAGTGCACCACATTCTCGACTATTCAATCCACGCAATCCAATATTCCAAAGCCTACTGGCCACAGATTTTGTACTATTAATGTGTTCGAAAGTCTCTCCGACGTGCGTTTTTTCTGATTTTGAAATGTACTTGGTAATATACCAAGCCAACGCAGCCGAAATTTCTCCTATAAATGAAATATCCATATTACCCTCCCACGTTGTCAATACAGCAGGGTTGTAATTATTTATGTTAACTTCGTCAAGACCACGAGGATTGTCATACAATTGGCATTTTGATTTTAAATTTCGCTTTCCGGCAATGGATGTTTCAACATCTCTGATAATCCATTCGTTGGTTACCGGTCTTGGAAATGAAAAGCGACAAACCTTACGATTTCCGCCCTTACCCTTCGTTCCTACCGATTTACTACGCATACAATAGGAATTGTGATGGTGACTCTGATGTGTCGTAACACGACGGTACAACATGGGCGAAACTTTTGGATTCGGTATTCTACAAGTCACGTATGTTTTGATGAAGTCAGCGACTTCTTCTTTCGAACTTTTTCCAAGAATCGGAGCATCCTCTATCCATATAAGTAAATGAAAATGTTGGATACCTCTTCCCTGATACTCTCTTCTGATAACATAATGTATTACTTTTCCAATGGGATTGTCGTTTGACCTAAGAAATTCTAACATTGCGCGGAATTCGTTATTTATAAATATTGAAGCTGATACAGGATCAGCAGCTACGAGTTCGCTCAACGATTTTTTATTTCCTAGTGAGGCGTTCATTTCTCGTAAGAATTCGGATAATCTATCCCATTGCCACTCACTCGGACTTAATGTGAGAAACCATGTTGGAGGTCCATAATTGCGTATCATACAATTCAAATTACTGCGCGGTCTTTGCCAATACTGTTCGGTATTTCGAAGTTTTGAAAATATTGTGGACAAATTTCCTTCCAGCTCTCCTTTCATCAAATGTGCTAAGTAAGAAGCAGATGTGTATCGCATGCGTCCATCGGTAACGTTAAGTTTATGAAATATACCACTTTGTAATTGCCGAATATTATGTGCATTCAAAAGAAAGAACAAATAGGGTTGGCTCAATCGGAATTGATTGTTCCTTGACAAAATTCGCAATTTCGCATATTCAAAGGCTGAAAGATGGACAGGCCTTTCTTGATGTTCTCCATTAATACCATCTGGATATACATCTGGAAAACACAATAAATCCAGGAGTTTATACCGATTATCCAATGGTTCATCATGAACTTTCAACATCTGATAAAGTTCTGTCGCAGTTTTATTTTCTTTAGCAGCGTGCATTCGAAAAATAGTGTACTGCTCGTAAAAATTATCGGAGGGTGTCATTTGTGTCAAAAGAGCTCCCACGCGGCCCTCTATCTGCTTATTTGGAACTGCTTTTTCAATACCAATGCCTTGTTGTTTTTTTTTTCCACGCTCCTCTAGAACCACATCAATACCCTGTTGGTTTTCTTTTTTACGATCGTCAAGGACGATATCTGGATCGTCAATATCATCATCACTGGGACATTCTTCGGATATTTGAAATTCAACCTCACGTAAATTTATGTCCAGCAAGTCCGACCATCGCTCGGGTAATTTTATATTGCTGTAAAGGGGGCTACTTTTCTTGAACCATAAAAGAGCGTCATATACTTTTTTTCTGTTGACTATCGATTCCCAAACTTTTTTACCTTTAGTCGGAACGCCACGTACTAATATGTACAATTCATGGTCCAGATTGATTGGATTTGTCGGGGGACAAATTTTTTCCAATGTTTTTTCTAGCGGTAAAGGTAAGTGAAAAGCTCTGCCCTGAGCTTTGCTATACATTTTTCGGTGTGGCATATTTTTATTATGAACTGTACCCATTTTTACAACTGTTTGGAATGCTTTGGCTCTTTGAATCAAAATTTTTTCGAATTCGTTTAAGTCCTTAAGAGGAGCAGGTGGAACACACACCTGCAGATTGTTAAGAATACATGTTGGAGGGATATTTCCCGAGCGGAATTTCGTTAAACAATACTGACAAATGTAATCCGAATCACAGTCTTTATTATTTTCAATAAAGCATTGTAGATCATCCCAAATCTTTCCAGTCGGTAAGACACGAATATTGTCAAGTTTCCTGACATCCGTCAAACAACACAGCTTTTGACACGACCGACATGGGAAACGTGGCAGATTTGATGCTTTTTTCTGAAACGCTTGAAATGCGTGTGCATACTGGCGAAGTATAGCATCTTCGTCCAACAGTATTTCATCAGTACTTTGAAAATGGGTTGCATTTTCTTTCGCTTTTTTCGCAAATTCTTGCAAATTTTCAACATTCATCGTATCTAAAGCGTTATCAATCTTCATTACGTTTTGGAGCAGCGCTGATATCCTATAAAATAATCGTTTTAGCAATCTAACTTGCGGGAAATGCGGTGATAAAAATTCTAAAGACAACAGCAATGATTCGCATAGGAGAGGCTGCATATAGCATGCTTGACTATGGCCTAACATACTTTCAGTGTGTTTTACTGTACATTTTCGAATTTTAGGTAAAACTGTTTTTAACTTACGCATAGAGATATCGCGCATGATGATCATGAACTTTTCAAACTTATTCAAAACAACATCATTCGGAATTCTGCAATGTTCGGAACAATCCCATGCCCGATACCCCCTGCGGGTCTTTTCTGTCACAATTAACGGTAGCACATTTGTTGCCTTAGCTTCGACATTCAGAACGATAGACTCAGCGAACTTTCGGGGATGCACGTAAGCGGTCTCTTCGTAATACGGTTCGGACAGGGCTGTATGCTTTCTGATAGATCCGCATAAAGCAACTATTCGACTGTTCTTATCAGAATCGGATACAGCTGCTTTAAGTGTTAAACAAATTTCAGCTTTGCGTTTTAGCTTTTCCAACGCTTGTCTAAGTGCAAAAATCTTTTTACCTCTTAATCTTAAAGTCCATTTAATTATGCGCTCAGCTTCAAAGAGACATTCACCGACCGAATGCGGACGCAATTTTTTTATCAGTTTACTTACATACTCTCCTTTGGTAGTAGTCATTTTTACGCTATCATTAGTTTCACGAATTCGGTTATATTTACGGGATAATAATTTGGCTTTTTGTAACTTTAGTTTTATATTAATATGCTGCTGAGATTTTCGTTCATCTTTCTTATTCACATGGGAATGAATAGTATTTCGAGCTATAAGTATTGGGCGTTTTGGAGGATTCTTAAGTGCCACATCATTGAAAATGAAAGTGTTTCGTTGTCTACATTGATCCGTCAAAATACTTTTTTTAATAATTTGGTTAATTGCAAGGGGAGTGCTATTTTGGATGGAACATTTCGGAAGTTTTCGACAGTTCTCAACCACAGCGTCGATTGAAATTGATCTCTTACGCTTTTTCCCATAGCCAGAATTGTTACTCAGTGGAACAGCGGTATTATTTCTGACAGTAATTACTGAACGTCTTCCATGACTCGTATTATGAAAGTTTTCATTATTTTCTTTATTTTCAAGATCAGTTATGAACTTTTCTTTTTTCGTTCCATTACACAGGATAACGTCATTAGTCTCGGTAAAAGTCACGACTTTAGGCGGTGCAAGTTTTTCCTTGCTGAAACATGTTTTTTGAATTTCTGCCACGATCGGACATTTAAGATTAATTACTTTTGCCGGCATTTTCAGTTTGGGCATAGCAAAAACCGAAGAATTGTGATTGGATCGTACTGTTTTCTCGACCACATTACGTGAATTTGACATTTCACAGCTTTTCGCTACCAGCGAGGGATCAAGTTCACGAGGAAAGTGGTTTTCGCCCAAATTAGCCTGCTCTTGGGTTATTGCATTTTCGTTTACACAATCATGAGCTTTCGTTGAGTCTACGTCTTTAGAATGATTGCTACTTTGTCGCCGAAGTTTGTTACCCAATACTTTCTGTCTTCGTTTTTTCAACTGCTCCAATGAGCTTATTTTAATAGAATCTCCTTCCTTAACTATGCGCGGGAAATGACTGATTATCCCCGTATCAAATACTTTCAACAAATGTTGACGCATATTTCTCACATCATACTCTATTTTCTCCGGCTTTACACCAAAAAAAAGCGATATTGCAAATGCGATGGCAAATACCCCACAGTCACTCGAATTTGGCTGATTCGTCACGACTGGGAATTTAACGGGACGCTGATCGAATGGGTACGTTGGGAACAGACGCTGCAGATACAACTTGTGCTGTGGATGCAGCTTTTTTAGGTTCAGAGAATCAAGAATGAAAATAGAGCGGGTGTCGTAATAAGCACACACCCAATGCCCCCCTCTATTGTTGATTCCTTCTGAACTATGCAAAATTTGTATAAATTTCCGATCAGCTCTCTCTTCAGTAATATTATGAGGTAATTGAATCTTCCATGTTTCTTGCATCACAAACTCAGATTCAGAATGTTCCGCTAAAATCCGACCAAAAGTGTCGATATGATCCCCAGTGAGCCACTCGCCTTTAGCTATAATGTTTCGATCTTCGGATTTCAATTTGCACGTAGTCATCTTTGAGGTGAAAGATTAATTGACCACTAACAGCAGATTCCGGTACAAGGCCGGTAGCAACTTTAAATATAGCGCACGTAGCAGCTTTTGATGTAGTGCACGTAGCAGCTTTTGATGTAGCGCACGTAGCAGCTTTCTGTAAGCGCACGAAGCAGCTTTCTGTAAGCGCACGAAGCAGCTTTCTGTAAGCGCACGAAGCAGCTTTCTATAAGCGCACGAAGCAGCTTTCTGTAAGCGCACGAAGCAGCTATTGGTAAAGCGCTTATATAGCAGCTGTTACAAAAAATAGTGAAAAGACAGAGAGAGGAGAAGAGTAGTTTGGAAAAAAGAAAAAGAAGGTCTCTCCGTGAAAGTTCCCCAGGAACCAGGAAAATCTGCACAGAAATAAATCAAGCCCGTGACTTAAATTTTACGCACATAAGTAGATGGGAATAAACTTATATAAGAAATTAAATTCTTTACGACTCTTACACGATACGGTTTTTTTATGACTGATATTTTTTTAAATAAATCCGAATTAAGGAAGGGCAAAATTGAACAAGAGCATTATCTCATTCATTTTTATTTTCAACACGTAAATAGAGAGGATCAAATCTATAAGAAATTCGCATAAGTAGATGACAGCAAATTTGTAGGAAATACAATTCTCTATAACTTTTGCATGGAACGTTTTTTTTACAACTCATATTTTTCAAGATAAATACGAATTAAGGAAGGGTGAAATAGCATAAGATTTTGTCGCGTTCATTTTAATTTTGAGCGCATAAATAGTCGACAGCCAATTTGTAGGAAATTGTATTCTCTACAACTTTTGCCTGCAACGTTTTTTTTAAACAACTCATAATTTTCAAGATGAATACAAATTAAGGAAGGACGGAATGGATTAAGCGGTTTATCTCGTTTATTTTAATTTTAAGCGCATAAGCAGAGGAGCGCAAATTTGTAGGAAATTGAACTCGGTTCAACTTTTATTCAACACGTTTATTTTAACAGCTCATATTTTTCACGATAAATACGAGTTAAAGAACGGTGGAATGGAATAAAGGCTTCATCAGGTTCATTTTAATTTTAAGCGCATACGTCGAAAAAGGCAAATTTGTAGAAAATTCAATTCTCTACAACTTTGGCATATTACGTTTACTTTTACAACTGATATTTTTGAAGATCAACACGAATTAAGGAAGGGTGGAATGGGATGAAGACTTCATCTCATTCATCTTAATTTTAAGCGCATAAGTAGAGAAGGGCAAATTGGTAGGAAATTCTATTCTCTACAACTTTTGCTTTACACGTTTATTTTCGGAACTTATATTTTTCAAGATAAATACGAATAAAGGGTGGAATGAAATAAAGGCTTTATCTCGTTCATTTTAATTTTAAGCGCATACGTCAAATAGAGAAAATTTGTAGGAAATTCAATTCTCTACAATTTTCGCCCGACACGTTTATTTTTACAGCTCATATTTTTCACGATAAACACGAATTAAAAAAAGTGCGGAATGGAATAAAGGCTTCATTACGTTCATTTTAATTCTAAGCGCATACGTCGAAAAAAGAAAATTCGTAGGAAATTCAATTCTCTACAACTTTTGTTCGAAACGTTTTTTTTACAACTAATATTTTTCAAGATAAGTTCGAATTAAAAAAGGGCCAAATGGAATAAGGGCTTCATCTCGTTTATTTTAATTTTGAGCGCATAAGTATGATGAAGAAATTTGTAGGAAATTGAATTCTCTACAACTTTTGATTCGAACGTTTTTGTTTTACAACGAATATTTTTCAAGATAAATTCGAATTAAGAGAGGGCTAAATGGAATAAGGGCTTCATCTCGTTTATTTCAATTTTGAGGGCATAAGTATGATAAAGAAATTTAATTCTCTACAACTTTTGAACAGAACGTTTTTTTTACAACCAATATTTTTCAAGATAAATTCGAATTAAGAGAGGGCTAAATAAAATAAGGGCTTTATCGCGTTCACTTTAATTTTGAGCGCATAAGCATCATAAAGAAATTCGTAGGAAATTGAATTCTTTACAACTTTTGTTCAAAACGTTTATTTTTTACAACTTATATTTTTCAAGATAAATCCAAATTGAGAAAGGCGAAATGGAATTAGGGCTTCATCTCATTCACTTCAATTTTTAGTGCGTAAGTATCACAAAGTAATTTTTAGGAAATCCAATTCTCTACAACTTTTGTTCGAAACGTTCTTTTTTACAATTAATATTTTTCAAGATAAGTTCGAATTAAAAAAGGGCCAAATGGAATAAGGGCTTCATCTCATTTATTTTAATTTTCAGCGCATAAGTGTAATGAAGAAATTTGTAGGAAATTTAATTCTCTACAACTTTTGTTCGAAACGTTTTTTTTTTACAACTAATATTTTTCAAGGTAAACTCGAATTAAGAGAGGGCTAAATGGAATAAGGGCTCATCCGGTTTATTTCAATTTTGAGGGCATAAGTATGATGAAGAAATTTAATTCTCTACAACTTTTGAACAGAACGTTTTTTTTTACAACCAATATATTTTAAGATAAATTCGAATTAAGAGAGGGCTAAATGGAATAAGGGTTATATCGCGTTCGATCTAATTTTGAGCGCATAAGTATCATGAAGAAATTCGTAGGAAATTGAATTCTTTACAGCTTTTGTTCAAAACGTTTGTTCTTTACAACTCATATTTTTCAAGATAGATCCGAATTAAGAAAGGGCGAAATGAAATTAGGGCTTCATCTCATTTATTTCAATTTTTAGCGCATAAGTATCAGAAAGCCATTTGCAGGAAATTGAATTTTCTAGAACTTTTGTTCAGAACGATCTTTTTTACAACTAATATTTTTCAAGATAAATGCGAATTAAGATAGAGCTAAATGGAATAAGGGCTTTTATCGCATTCATTTTAATTTTGAGCGCATAAGTATCATGAAGGAATTTGTAAGAAATTGAATTCTTTACAACTTTTGTTCAAAACGTTTGTTTTTTACAACTCATATTTTTCAAGATAAATCCGAATTAAGAAACGGCAAAATGGAATTAGGGCTTCATCTCGTGTATTTCAATTTTTAGCGCGTAAGTATCAGGAAGGAATTTGTAGGAAATTTAATTCTCTAGAACTTTTGTTTAGAACGTTTTTTTTTACAACCAATATTTTTCAATATAAATTCGAATTAAGAGAGGGCTAACTGGAATAAGGGCTTTATCGAGTTCATTTTATTTTCGAGCGCATAAGTATCATGAAGAAATTCGTAGGAAAATGAATTCTTCACAACTTTCATTCAAACGTTTGTTTTTTACAACTTATATTTTTCAAGATAAATCCGAATTAAGAAAGGGCGAAATAGAATTAGAGCTTCATCTCGTTTATTTCAATTTTTAGCGCGTAAGTATCAGGAAGGAATTTGTAGGAAATTCAATTCTCTACAATTATTGTTCGAGACGTTTTTTTTACAACTAATATTTTTCAGGATAAGTTCGAATTAAAAAAGGGCCAAATGAAATAAGGGCTTCATCTCGTTTATTTTAATTTTGAGCGCATGAGTATAATGAAGAAATTTGTACGAAATTTAATTCTCTAAAACTTTTGTTCAAAACGTTTATTTTTACGACTAATATTTTTCAAGCTAAATTCGAATAGAGGGCTAAATGGAATAAGGCATTTATCGCGTTCATTTTAATTTTGAGCGCATAAGTATCATGGAGAAATTTGTAGGAAATTCAATTCTCTACAACTTTTCTTCGAAACGTTTTTTTTTACAACTAATATTTTTCAAGATAAGTTCGAATTAAAAAGGGGCTAAGTGGAATAATAAGGGCTTCACCTCGTTCATTTCAATTTTGAGCGCATAAGTATCAGGAAAAAATTTGTAGGAAATTTAATCCTCTATAACTTCTGTTCAAAACCATTTTTTTTATAACTTATATTTTTCAAGAAAAATTCGAATTGAGAAAGGACGAAATGGAAGAAGGGCTTCATTTCCTTTATTTTAATTTTTAGCGGATAAATATCAGCAAGAAATTTGTAGGAAATTCAATTATCTACAACCTTTGTTCAAAACGTTTTGTTATAACCTATATTTTTCAAGATAATTCCCATAAAATCATATAAAAAGTTCGACACCGAACCATGAATCACGAACAAAACATTTTTTCCAAACTGTATATGAAGAATCATGATCTGTGAAACAGAAATTCAGATATGTGCCTTTATTTATTTTTACTACCAATTGAAACGTATTACGTTTCTTATATTATTTGAATAATTTCAATAAACTCTCGAACAATACAAATAGAATGCAAAAGCTTATGTCTGACTAGAAGGCATTGGCGCATGATTTTTTTCATACTGAGATTTAGGAATTCCTCGATCGGTGTAATCAAATTGCCAATTTTTGCTTCTATGCTATTGATTAAAATGTTGATAATTATGCTATTGATCATGTTGATAATTTTACATATTGTTGGATCATTTAAATCTAAGAATATGAATTCTTCCAATCATTTATAAAATCTAAAAACTTCTCTCATACTGAAGTACAGCGATAGCCCATTTTATTTTAAATACTTCAATTCCTTGATCGGCATAGGCAATTCCAGATATTTGCTCCTATCTTCACTCTATTGAAATTGTAATTCATGTCCCACTGATCTGATATTTTGTATTGTTAATAAAAAAAACGAATTTTTTTTTGGTTTTTATATTTGTATTGTTAATTAAAAAAACGAATGTTTTTTTGATTCTATTATGTACAAAAATCAATTTTGTTACCCTTTGTTAATAAAAAATGGATAGGCCAGGCAGCGATAAAGCATGCATAGGAAGACAGCGACAAAGCATTTTATTACAAACTTTATCATTAAGTCGTTGGAGATGGAGCAGGTTTTCATACATTTTCCTTTCAGCCGGCAACAAATGCTTAGCTTGCCATCACTTTTAGTCGTCGGTCTTTAGGGACTAACAGAATAATTGCCGGACAGAATATTTTGTGTCGGTCCTGAAAGACCGACACCGTCTCCAACATGTAAAGAACAAAATTTACATTTCTATTGATTTTTAGAGACCTAATGACAGTCTCAGTTGGCAGTTTGATTGTAGAAATGAAATATACAAAGTGAAACACATAATTTGATTGTAGAAATGAAATATACAAAGTGAAACACATAATTTGATTGTAGAAATGAAATATACAAAGGGAAACACATAAGGAATTTTTATTACCTTTGATTCACCAAAGGATTGGTTGCACGGAATGATAAAGAATCAGCCGGTCTTTTGACGCCTTCACTTTTTCTTCTTGTTCCTCAATGTTCACACAGAGTAAAGATGAAGATGGTTTACCTGCGAATAAGTAATTTTCCACATAATCAAGAGAACAACAGACATTGTCAAATACTGTAAAGAAACTAACGTTATTCAAATTTGTATATGCATTTTCGCCGATGGTAAGTCTCATTGACACAAATGGCTTTTTACTAGTGATTCAATTTTTATTTTGCCATCAGCTTCAAAAATAGCTGCAAAGTTCACTCTTTTATTTTCATTTTCATTATAACCGGTTACCTTTGATTTCAGTTCAATGTTAAATTGACTTTATATTTAATTTATCGGCATGCTTATTTCTCCATCATATTACCACTTTTAATAAAATTACAATGCATTATGCAGCGACATTAGTTATTCGTTATAAACCGGTGTCTTAAATTTTGATTTGGAAATCTTTAGATCATTTGCAGTGAAATGTGAAACATGAAATGAAAACAGATGTCACCAAACATGTTTTTTTTTCTATAGGCCAAGCCATATTTTTTTCATATCCTATTTTGATTTTAACACTAACATTCAGAATGAAAATACGGACACACCGTTCAATTTGAAGGAAAGAGGATATACAGATGACGATAACATAAGTACTTACAAATTATACATCCAAATACCGTGCACAATATTCAATGTACACAGTCCCGCGACGAATTGAAGATAATATCGACGGATAATCACTTACACTTCCGATCACGTAAATGTATATAATTATAAGATTTGTAAGTAGGATTAATCACTGTTCGATATTTTTACTCACGAAATGAAAAAAATGTTCACACGAGTTGTTATAACAAACAAATTGACCATGACATAAAACTTCTATTCACGGACTCTTTATATTTTAGTTCAGACTTTTTCCGATAGGTAGCACCGAGTTAGAGGAACTGACTCGAGGTGGAGCCAGATATCAAAAAGTTTTTTAATTGACTGAAAGATAAATAAAGACGTACACACACCAACGGATAACCAATTACTATTTATTTATTATAATTCATGAACAATCGAAAAGAAAATATTTCTTTTCGTTTATAGCACTGTTTTAACCGCGAAGTTATGTCAGCTCGAGCGACCTCCGTGGCTGGTATTGGAGTCGTCGCTGACCTCAAGCGCCTCTAGGTGGCTGGGAGCGGAGACATAACCGAGGCCGCCACCACTTCTTTTGAACAAATCATAATTACTTTGTTACGACTATTCCATATTTTTTGTTAAGTGCAAATCATTCGTAAACTTTTTCGTTTTGTTTATTCGTCGTACAAATAAAGATTGAACATTTTCATATTTTGCTCTTACTTTTTACTGTTACTATCTAGCGACAGGAGGGTATTTTAAAAGGATTGCACTATCTAGCACGAATATATGTGATTTCCAGATTTATAATGTAGACTATTTTGATATTTTTTCTCATGAAAATAAAACAGTTATAACAAACAATAGGATGAACCAAATCGTCGTTGCTAGTGCAAAACCGCGGCCGTTATACGGTATTTCCTATGTAGTTACACGATATTGCAGTATCACCGACGAAATATATTTGTGACCACCATGAAAAACAAGTTTATTCGTTATCAAAATTTATACAGTTAGGATTTTTTCCGATAAGTGGCCTCCTATAAAAAAATAAGGTGATAACACTGGGCTAAAGAGAAACTGATTCGAGATAGGGACAGCCATCGAAAAGTTTTCTAAATGCACCAGGTGATTAATAAAAACATACACTCATATGCAAGGCAACCAAGTTATGGCTTTTCTCGATAATTCAACAATCTGGAGGAAAATGTTTGTTTTTGTTTGTAGACTGTTGTCTCGCTGAAGTTATGCATAAGTTAAAGCGCCCTCCGCGGCAGGTGTTCGAACCGTAGCGAACCTCAAGCGCTCCCGCACGTGGTTGGTATCCGAGTCATAGGCGAGGCCACTATAGCTTCTTAAACTTATGACTACGGTAACAATAAGTGTCCCTTACTATTCGCTAAGCACTGATTATTCTTAAACCATTGTGTTTTCTTTATTCGTCGTGCAAATAGAGATAAAACTCAAAGGTTTAGATATTTCGCCCTTATTTTTTACTCCTGCCATCTAACGGCAGCAGAGATAATCATAAGGAGCAACGCCACCTTGCGGAAGAAAATAGCTAGTCTTGTTTAAACGGTTAACCGTTAACGAAGAAAAATATTATTTCATCAACACCAGTAGTCACGGAAGGACGTAAGTATTTCTTCACTCTTGTAGTCCGCGAGTATCATTTCTATATTGATAATAACTATCTAATCCGTAATTATAATACGGCATAGATAGTTACGGCAATAATTATTGCCGTAATTGTAAAAAGTAATTCGTTTGTTTTTTTTTTTTTATTTAGAAAATGGAAAATTTAAACGAGCAAGTGGCTCAGTTAAATGTCGTTGGCGATGAAGATCCGCGAGGACCTCCACCGCCAGGACCTCCACCGCCAGGACTTGCACCACCAGGACCACCACAGGAGGCACCACCAGGGCCACCGCCAGGACCTGCTGCAGAGCCGCCACCTGACCCGCAGGACATTGTTGACCAGCCTGCGAATCGTAAGTAAGACCGGATTGGAAGTACCTTCTTTCCTTTTCAATTTTAATGGCAAATTTTATTTCTTATTCCAGGGCGAGGCAAACGAGCTGGGTGGAGGACTCGGGAGAATTTAACAATCAGCTATCTCCACCGCTTCCAATTCCTGGCAGCAGAGTCCTTGGCCAGTCGAACTCTGCGGGCCAGGCGTGTCCGCAGGGCACAAAGAGAGCATCGTGGCAACCGGGGTGGCAACTGGGGTGGCAACTGGCGTGGCAACCGGGGTGGAGTTTAAGGTAAACAATAAAATTGACTTTTCCTGGTACAAAACTTGGAACGCATTTTGCTCAAAACCAGATTTTTTACTCAAAACCAAGATACGATGTAATTGTAATTCAATGCGTTTGATTGTTTGTAGCTTGATTTTTACATCGATCACGACATGATTCACATCGCTGATACGAAAGTGGCTCATCGTTACGGCGACTTTTTCCTTCACAAGATTTTAAAGTTTGAAGAATTCAACCGTAAACTTCGTCACATTAAAAATAAATAAAACCGGCATTTTGTAATGGTGTGCGAGTTATTAAATAAATGCCACGAAAACGTGGGAATCACAGAGAAAGAAAAGTTCTTTATTTTTTTCAAGTAAACCTTTTATTCAAAAATACAAATATATATATATTATTTAAAATAAGGCACGAATCGTATCGTCGTTCCTCCGACGAAATGTATCACCGTATAATAACAATTATGTCGAAGATGTTCTATAAATTGAATAATCATTCCGAAGAAAAAAGAAATACAAATAATAGCTCTTTGAGAGAAAAATAAAACGAAGAAATGCAAATTCGTATATTGGGAAAGAAAAGTATCACAGCACGAGGAAATCTCGCGAAACAGAACAATTCATACGAAATTAGATCGACATTTCAAGATCTAAAACGATCCGAACGAAAAAATTGACGTATTTTCCTATTTTGGAATATTTATTAATGTAAAAAAAAATGTAATCTTTTGAAAACTCGTATAAAATGTAGCAACAAGGTTTTGAAACATTCGAAACGCTAGAAAAATTTATATGGCAAAATGACACATGAATGGTCGGTAAAAATGCTGCATCCTAACTTTCTCCCCGACGATTTACATTTCAGACGACAAAAAATTGCACTCCGTCTCATGACACAGCAGAAAGTCAATTTTTATCTTTTTCCCCCTTTAACCCCTTCAGTGGTAGACTCGCCATGTGGCGGGCGGAAAACATGATTTTCCAATCCCCTCCACCAGTGAAAGGGTTAACATATAGCGAAATGTTGAGCGTAAAGATATTTACTCACGACAATTGAGTTAACTATCGACGTCTTTTTCTCTCATCATTTTACAAGCGGATGATAAGATATTTGGCGTCGTTGAGAGAGCTGGAAGTCGAAGAGTGTTTAAATAATGAAAAAATCTATTGCCCTGCTTGTTGGTATTGGATATTCTGGCTTGTTCCGTGCGATATATTGTACGAAGGCCCGAAAGATAATCAAGCAGCGTCAAACGACGATCGAGAGTGTGCGCATGTCTTGCATGTCTTGCCACAATGATTGATGATAATTCGTTGGCACCTGACGAGCATTTGTCTTTCCGGAAATCAAAAGGTATTGGAGTTGTAAAAGAGCTTTTCATAAATCTCCGGTTTGTAGCAATCTCTGGAAAAAAACAGGACATTAAATTTATCATTTTGAAATTCAATTCAGAAATAATTTACGCACAATGCATTCAATCTCATTATCAACTTCATTACTTTTACGTAACTACTCGAAGAAATTATTCCATAACAGATACTGTGTTACCACACTTTTGCGGACTATGTCAAACGAAATAAGAAAAATTAATGAGTAATCGTATATTTTGAGGTGGTCCACAGTCAATTTTCATGATTGGATGACGAAAATTTTTAAGTAGTAACTATTACAGAATTTTCAACTTTTGTTCAGAACATTTTTCTTTACAACCAATATTTTTCAAGATAAATTCGAATTAAGAGAGAGCTAAATGGAATAAGGGCTTTATAGCGTTCATTTTCATTTCGAGCGTGTGCTAGTGGACTTCTAGACAGAGTATCTGTCACAAGAAGTTAGCGAAATGTCAAGAGAAAGGAATTAATTGAGGAAATGGAGAAAAGGATACGAAAAGTTCCAAATCGGACGACGGAAGCTGGAGAACTGACTCGGCAGGAACGCAAAGGCAACTTTGTGTAAACCACCCAGACAGCGCTTAAGCGACCGCCTTTGGATTTGAAACAGGAGGTAGGATATAAAGGATTTATTGGTGATGGTAAATTAAAAGCTTACCTGAAATAAATCCATCCATGCCAACGATTATTTGTTGTTCCAAACGAAGAGTTGTAGACGCGTGTTGTGTTGATCCATAAGCGGTAACGGCAGCTCCGTCAGGACGTGGCTGCCAGGGGATTTCAAAAGAGATTAATAAAAAAGAATATAAGTAATAAATGAGGGTAACTGGGAAAGGGAGTAAGGATTTCAAGGACTGGGAGTAGGGATTTAAAAAATCAAAGAAAGAGGAAATTGAGAGCCGGAAAGATTTCACCAGCCACCAATAAGTTAGAAAAAGAAAGGATCACCACAAACTGCGTCAGTTTGGGTGATTTTAGGAAAGGGATAAGAGAAAAGGGAAAAATTATTGTGTCACAGCGGTGACAGGTCACACGCACGAACACACAATCACAGCGCAGAATAAATCGCACAGAACTCATTAAATTGTAACCCGATGCAACCGACATTTAACACTTTTGTACATTATACCCACACGAACAAACGCGATTCCACGAGAATACGTAAATTTATCGAATTTATTTATAATAATTAGAAGAAATTAGCGGAAGTCACGGCGGCGAAGACACACATACACTAATAAACACTCGTATCACGAAATAAAACCGAGATAAAACACGCAATTGTATACCGATTTACACGACACTCCACAAAATTGTTAAACACACTTACACAAACAAACGCGAGGCCACGAGAACATTTAACTCGGGCCAATTAATTTATAAAACGCAAAATGAAAACACTGAACGAACGCGAGCGAACACATACACGGGGGCAGTCATCTTGCAAAGCCCGTATCGAAAACATCATCGATCGGGCTGTCGATCCGCGGCGCCACCGGCTAGGCGGAGAATTCTGTAAAGCCAACTAGCGAAACACTAGCCTAGACCATCTGAAGTTGCAGCGGTCAGATATACTCGGTCACATTACGTAATATTCTCTGACGCGCATAAATCGCCAATCGGCAATAAGAATTTTCAATTTTTCCTGAACAACGCCTTGAAACATTGGAGAATTTTATTCCGTGTTAATTACTCTATTTTGTGTTTATAATAATTCACAAAAACCAGTAATTTTTGGCCAGTATGGGTACAAAATAATTCAATTATAAATCGTCTCACTACAATCATGTTGAAAAGTTAAACTGCTCTATCTTATAGGGATGTAAAAACTTGTAAAGTAATGAAAAAAATGCCTAACATAAAGTTTAGAATTTCAGAAATAACAGCGTTTTTTACATCTAGTACCAAGTTTTACTTTCTATTGCTATATCTTCAAAATTAAGCGGTCAAAATTCTACTTTTCTTTTTGTCAATCTTCGTCGTATATTTCTCTGTAATTGAGGATTTACTCAAAAAATTCTGTAGAAAACTTCCACAGTTATCGCGAGAAATGTGAAATTTTTAAATGCTCATTACGAGAAACGCGCGTAAAACTGCGGAATTTTTGATAAAAAATGTCTTAAATCTGGATCGATAAAACCTTCCAAAATTTCAATTTCGAAAAAATTCTGTAAGAAAACGCATTGGAGAGATAACTACTTTAAATTCTAATAAATTTGAGTTTAAAATGTTTCTGTACTACTACCAAGGAGACTAGAGAGAAGGAGTGAACACACCGTACTTAACACCGTGAGTGCGAGAGAGATAGTTGCAAATTTCGAAACTGAAATTCTTCGACACGGTTTGACCGATTACAAAAAGGCCCTGTCAGCCCATTTTTGCCATCGTTCTGCGTGGGCTGACAGAGCTTTTTTGTAATCGGTCAAACCGTATCGAAGAATTTCAACTTCGAAAATTCGAGGTGAGGTTAGGTGACTGATCCATCCTCTTAATAAGTGTTCCCAAAAATTGGTAGAAAATGAGAGGCGCTGCGATCGCAAAGTACAAGGTCAGTTTCACGTCGCTGAGGATTATTATTACTATATGTATTAGTACTTTCGGTCACGAGCGCTGCAGTGGCAAAACCAGAAACTATAGCATCAACGTGTTTTGGGCACGCTGGAACTACAAATTGGCCTACGCTGTGTTCACTCCTTCTCTCTAGTCTCCCTGATTACTACGTAAACTGAAATGGAACGGCTCATGGACCTCCGTAAAGTTAGCCCCCCCACTTCATTTCTCAAAACTTTCGTTTATGCAGATCGTTAGAGAATCGTTAGAGAGAGTTTGAGAGACAAGAAAAATTATTTGAGAGTTAATATTTTTTACGTAAAAACGATTTTATTTTTTTGTGTGAAGTGGTCCCCATTTTTTTCATCTCCTGGAAAAATGAACTTAGACGTCTCATTTTTTTTTTAATCGTTTGAGAATCGTTTGAGAGAGGTTGAGAGTCAAAGAAAATCGTTCGAGAGTTAATATTTTAATTGATATGAAATAATCTTTCAGTACGCGATTTACCCTAGGACCCGTGCACTTCCGGTGTGCGCAGTGCATGTGCGCAGTGGATGTGAAATCAGCTGTAGAGGTGCTGGCGCTGTCGTCGACAAACGGTCGATCAACAAATCTATATCTTGATTACAGGTTATGTAATCAAGATATTTTTAATTTTTAATTTAATTAATTTTATTCAAATGGGAGCAAAGGTTTTTTCCGGTCATGACGATCGGCCTTTTTGTGTTTGACGCCAACTGACAGGTTGCCGATACAAAACCTTTGTCCTCTTCGAATATTAGATCAACGTTTTCCACAAGAATGAGCGAATTTTGGCGAATCGCTTTTTAATTTTTACTAGTAATTGACTTCAACGTGGGAAAATCTTGTTGCTTGATGCGATGAGACTTTGTCGCTTCTTCCGCCCGACACTCTACCGAGTCTTTTGATTTGATGCTAAAAACTGAGTCCGGGTCAAAAAGACCCAGTTTGTCAACGAAGAGTTAAACGTACCAGGATGACCAATGGCGGTAGAATACCTTTTTTCATTGTTATTTTTTATTAATTTTTTGTTTTAAATATTTTGTTTTATCATTATTAGTTCGCAGTGTCTCTTTCTTTAGTCCTTGCACTCGAAGTAGCCGCGACCATAACAGCATACGTACTTCAGGATGGAGTTGTTGACTATTTGAGTCGCAAAATGACATCGATGACGGAGGATTACAATACCAGTCTAGAAGCTAAAAAAGCTGTTAATTTTATGCAATCCATGGTGAGGCTCCTCAAGTATTACTAGACATTGAAAAAATCCAATTTTTTTTTTTTTATCGACGTAATCTTCATAGTTTCGTTGATGCAGAGTTCATGGGCCTGAAGGTTGGGCCTACGTGAGGGACGATAATTCAACAAAAGAACCGTACCCCGAATCTTGTTATCGTTGGCACTTTGCGGATACGAACGGAGGAAAAGGCATTGGACCTTACGAAACTGGATACATTTACAATCTTTCGATGCTCGTTCATCGAAGCGCCTTGAATCTTGGAACGGCTGCTATGGCAATTGCTCTTATTCAAGTAAAAAATTTGTCATTCATTTTTTCCTATTCTCAAATAAAACATTACTTTCCTATTTATTATAAATATAAATGATAATAATAATGATATAAAATATAATAATTTATTTCTATTAAATTTAGAAATTGTTATTTTTATTTATAATTTGGCTTTGGGTCTAACTAAAACGCTGTTTTCCTTTCATGCGACAGCTGACAGGAATAATGTTCGCATGTACTCTCGGTCATGCAATAAGACGCCAAAAAACTACTCGTGAAAGACGAAGGTGGAAGCTCCGTCAAAATTTGGTCGATGGTTATCATCCGTTGGGAAAAACTGATCCCCAAACCACTTTTCCCGTTATTTACATGCAGCCAGACTTTACAACCAAAACACC
Organism: Rhimphoctona megacephalus; assembly: GCA_963989365.1. NCBI lineage: Eukaryota > Metazoa > Arthropoda > Insecta > Hymenoptera > Ichneumonidae > Rhimphoctona > Rhimphoctona megacephalus. The sequence goes on along the minus strand of CAXDIM010000154.1, from coordinate 13,515 downwards.
CGTTCAATAAGAACACCGAGAAGCGTGACAAAATCAAATAAATTATTATTACTATAACAATTATTTTTCCAAAGTGAAAAAAAGGGTTTCTACACATTTTACATGAAATATGATGCATATTTATATCGTTATGTACTGGAATACATGTTCAAATCTGTAACTTGTCGACAAAACGTTGACGAGACAAAGAAATGAAAAATAAAGTTTATTTTGGCACTATGTGGTAATTTTTCATTCGAATTATAATTTCATTTTATTCGTACCCCGAGTTACATAAATCAAAAAAGTAATAATCTCCACTTCAACGTCACCAGAAATTCAGTGCTTTTTTTAACGTGTTCTTTGCTTCATTGTTTTTTTCACCATCCGTTAGATACGGAGGTGTAAATTCTCTAAGCTATGCAAACTCTTCAAGAATCTACGTCTTCGCGTAAAACTGTATGTTCCCAATCGTATCTGCAAATATTTTATACCATTTTTTTCAATACTCTATTTTTTAGCTATTTTTTTACAGCTTTGTTTAATGGTAAATTTGTTCGAAAAATTTTGAAACGATTTTATTCGCTTCGATAGTTGGTTTTTTACCTGGCAGAACCGTAAAGAGCCATGAGAGACCTTGCCGGCATTGGCAAACGCACAACTGCACTTTCCGATGCTTCTGCGAGTTTTTCAAACTGCGAAATTTCAGACTCGACTTTTAGGACGGAATCATAAATGCGAACATCCTCAAGATTGTAACGTTTCCGCGAGCCATTGTATTTTGTCATGCTCAAAACGGAGTCACCGATCACATTGATGGTAACAATTCTTTTGCCCCAAATCCAACAATCGACAATGTGAGGATCGATCGAAACACCGCGTTTACTCGTGTACTCGAGACTGCACTGTTCTATCGTTTGAAAATCTTTCAGTATTTCATGCTCTGAGAAACATTTTTGGAGAAATCTTGTTCTTATGGGAAATCCGTTGAAGTCTCCAGTGTGGAGGCGACGCTTTTTGAAGTTGCACTTTGGTCCATAATTCTGAGAATTTTCAAATATCAACAAATTTGTTGTAGTTTCTTTTTTATTAATTTTATGCGTTGTAATTTTTCCATGGGAATGTACCTCTTTTCTTCACCCGCTTTGAGATAATTCCCATGGTAGAGCATCAAGATCATTTATTAGGTTTTCAGCTTCGTCGATTCTTAAAAAATCATTCTGAAAAATGAATTATAATCATTATTATAATCGTTTTTATGGTTATTTCTCCCGATTGAAAAAATTGACAAAAATTGTTCGTTGGTTTTTTGAGTCTCCAAATATATTAGAACCATTTTTTGTGTATTTATGACCAAGAACTTTTTTTTGTTGAAAAACAAATCTGGAAGAGCGCTCGACAAAAAATTTCTGTCTGAGCCTTCAAAAGACCAATTTTAACTAACTGACACTTAATATTTTTTGAATACGATTCGTATACAGTTAACCTCAAATGAAACAAGCAGACACTTGTGGCCACGAATTAAGCAACAATGACTCGTAACCAAGAACTTTCCGCCGGATCGGTACGGAAGAAAGACGCGTCACTCGCGACCAATAGAAACTCGTCGCTTCCGTCACCGGAGACCGACTTTCATGAAAATGGGTCATGATGGGCATCAAAAGCCCTTTGATTGTGTCGTCTGCGCGCATATATAGACACACTGAATCTTTCAATGTGTTGGCGCTTTTGCATAACTTTGCCTGTGCAAAGTTTTTTCTCAGCAATTACGGCATCAATCGTGCTGATTTAAGGCTCAATCGAGGGAGTCTAGCGTAATTAGTCTCCAGTTCAATTTTCAGATCATGATATTTCTTCTGGGCCCCACAATTAAAGAAAATGATTCCCCCCACCACCGAATTTGCTTTATTCAGAGATAATATACTCGGGCGAGCCTCGGGCCAGCAGATGACAGAGCTGCAAATGTACTTGTCCCGAGACTCTACCGAGTCTCTTGATATCCCGTTTTCTTTGGTAAATTCGAGTGAAACGGTGATGTTTCTGTGTAATATCAGTTTTCACCACCAACCAGCATAAAATCGGGAAGAAATCATTGTCTATTGGCGAAATAAGATTTGCCGTTCACAGAAACGATTTTCACCGAAAACTAATAAGAAATTGCGTTTCCCCTGCCAAATTTGAGTGAAACGGTGATTATTCTTCGTAATTTTAGTATTCACTTCCAAACAGCATAAAAACGTGAAGAAATCATTTTTTATTGCCGAAATAAGATTTAGCGTTCATGGAAACGATTTTCACCGAAAATTCACGTGTTTCATCGAAAACTGATACGAAATTGCGTTTTCTCTGGTAAATTTGAGTGAATGGGTGAGTTTTCTTCGTAATTTCAGTTTTCACCACAAAACAGTATAAAAACGTGAAGAAATCCTTTTATATTGACGAAATAAGATTTGGCGTTCATGGAAATGATTTTCACCGAAAATTCACGTCTTGCATCGAACACTGATACGAAATTGCGTTTTCTGTGGTAAATTTAAGTGAAACGGTGATTTTTCTTCGTAATTTTAGTATTCACTGCCAAACAGCATAAAAACGTGAAGAAATCATTTTTTATTGACGAAATAAGATTTGGCGTCCATGGAAACGATTTTCACCGAAAATTCACGTTTTGCATCGAAAACTGATACGAAATTGCGTTTTCTCTGGTGAATTTAAGTAAAACGGTGATTTGTCTGTGTAATTTCAGTTTACACCACAAAACAGTATAAAAACGTGAATAAATCATTTTTTATTGAAGAAATACGATTAGCCGTTTATAGAAACGATTTTCAACGAAATTTCACGTTTTTCATCGAAAACTGATATGAAATTGCGTTTTCTGTGGTAAATTTAAGTGAAACGTTGTTTTTTCTTCGTAGTTTCAGTTTTCACTACAAAACAGTATATATAATAACAGTATATCCAAAATAAGATTTGGCGTTCATAGAAATGATTTTCACCGAAAATTCACGATTTTCATCGAAAACTGATACGAAATTGCGTTTTCTTTGGTTAATTCGAGTGAAACGGTGATTTTTCTGTGTAATTTCAGTTTTCACCACCAACCAGCATAAAAACGGGAAGAAATCATTGTCTATTGACGAAATAGGATTTGGCGCTCACAGAAACGATTTTCACCGAAAACTATTAAGAAATTGCGTTTCCCATGCCAAATTTGAGTGAAACGGTGATTTTTCTTCGTAATTTTAGTATTCACTTCCAAACATCATAAAAACGTGAAAAAATCATTTTTCATTGACGAAATACGAATAGCCGTTTATAGAAACGATTTTCACCGAAAATTCACGTTTTGCTTCGAAAACTGATACGATATCCCGTTTTCTTTGGTAAATTCGAGTGAAACGGTGATGTTTCTGTGTAATATCAGTTTTCACCACCAACCAGCATAAAATCGGGAAGAAATCATTGTCTATTGGCGAAATAAGATTTGCCGTTCACAGAAACGATTTTCACCGAAAACTAATAAGAAATTGCGTTTCCCCTGCCAAATTTGAGTGAAACGGTGATTATTCTTCGTAATTTTAGTATTCACTTCCAAACAGCATAAAAACGTGAAGAAATCATTTTTTATTGCCGAAATAAGATTTAGCGTTCATGGAAACGATTTTCACCGAAAATTCACGTGTTTCATCGAAAACTGATACGAAATTGCGTTTTCTCTGGTAAATTTGAGTGAATGGGTGAGTTTTCTTCGTAATTTCAGTTTTCACCACAAAACAGTATAAAAACGTGAAGAAATCCTTTTATATTGACGAAATAAGATTTGGCGTTCATGGAAATGATTTTCACCGAAAATTCACGTCTTGCATCGAACACTGATACGAAATTGCGTTTTCTGTCGTAAATTTAAGTGAAACGGTGATTTTTCTTCGTACTTTTAGTATTCACTGCCAAACAGCATAAAAACGTGAAGAAATCATTTTTTATTGACGAAATAAGATTTGGCGTCCATGGAAACGATTTTCACCGAAAATTCACGTTTTGCATCGAAAACTGATACGAAATTGCGTTTTCTCTGGTGAATTTAAGTAAAACGGTGATTTGTCTGTGTAATTTCAGTTTACACCACAAAACAGTATAAAAACGTGAATAAATCATTTTTTATTGAAGAAATACGATTAGCCGTTTATAGAAACGATTTTCAACGAAATTTCACGTTTTTCATCGAAAACTGATATGAAATTGCGTTTTCTGTGGTAAATTTAAGTGAAACGTTGTTTTTTCTTCGTAGTTTCAGTTTTCACTACAAAACAGTATATATAATAACAGTATATCCAAAATAAGATTTGGCGTTCATAGAAATGATTTTCATCGAAAATTCACGATTTTCATCGAAAAGTGATACGAAATTGCGTTTTCTTTGGTTAATTCGAGTGAAACGGTGATTTTTCTGTGTAATTTCAGTTTTCACCACCAACCAGCATAAAAACGGGAAGAAATCATTGTCTATTGACGAAATAGGATTTGGCGTTCACAGAAACGATTTTCACCGAAAACTATTAAGAAATTGCGATTCCCCTGCAAAATTTGAGTGAAACGGTGATTTTTCTTCGTAATTTTAGTATTCACTTCCAAACATCATAAAAACGTGAAAAAATCATTTTTCATTGACGAAATACGATTAGCCGTTTATAGAAACGATTTTCACCGAAAATTCACGTTTTGCTTCGAAAACTGATACGAAATTCCGTTTTCTTTGGTATATTCGAGTGAAACGGTGATTTTGCTGTGTAATTTCAGTTTTCACCAACAACCTCTCTCTCTCTCTCCCCCCCACCCCTCTCTCTCTCTCTCTCTCTCTCTCTCTCTCTCTCATCGAAAACTGATACGAAATTGCGTTTCCTCTGCCAAATTTGAGTGAATCGGTGATTTTTCTTCGTAATTTCAGTTTTCACCACAAAACAGTATAAAAACGTGAAGAAATCATTTTTTATTGATGAAATACGATTAGCCGTTTATAGAAACGATTTTCAACGAAATTGCACGTTTTTCATCGAAAACTGATATGAAATTGCGTTTTCTGTGGTAAATTTAAGTGAAACGTTGTTTTTTCTTCGTAGTTTCAGTTTTCACTACAAAACAGTATATATATTAACAGTATATCCAAAATAAGATTTGGCGTTCATAGAAATGATTTTCACCGAAAATTCACGATTTTTATCGAAAACTGATACGAAATTGCGTTTTCTTTGGTTAATTCGAGTGAAACGGTGATTTTTCTGTGTAATTTCAGTTTTCACCACCAACCAGCATAAAAACGGGAAGAAATCATTGTCTATTGACGAAATAGGATTTGGCGTTCACAGAAACGATTTTCACCGAAAACTATTAAGAAATTGCGTTTCCCCTTCCAAATTTAATTGAAACGGTGATTTTTCTTCGTAATTTTAGTATTCACTTCCAAACATCATAAAAACGTGACAAAATCATTTTTCATTGACGAAATACGATTAGCCGTTTATAGAAACGATTTTCACCGAAAATTCACGTTTTGCTTCGAAAACTGATACGAAATTCCGTTTTCTTTGGTAAATTCGAGTGAAACGGTGATGTTTCTGTGTAATATCAGTTTTCACCACCAACCAGCATAAAATCGGGAAGAAATCATTGTCTATTGGCGAAACAAGATTTGCCGTTCACAGAAACGATTTTCACCGAAAACTAATAAGAAATTGCGTTTCCCCTGCCAAATTTGAGTGAAACGGTGATTATTCTTCGTAATTTTAGTATTCACTTCTAAACAGCATAAAAACGTGAAGAAATCATTTTTTATTGCCGAAATAAGATTTATCGTTCATGGAAACGATTTTCACCGAAAATTCACGTGTTTCATCGAAAACTGATACGAAATTGCGTTTTCTCTGGTAAATTTGAGTGAATGGGTGATTTTTCTTCGTAATTTCAGTTTTCACCACAAAACAGTATAAAAACGTGAAGAAATCCTTTTATATTGACGAAATAAGATTTGGCATTCATGGAAATGATTTTCACCGAAAATTCACGTCTTGCATCGAACACTGATACGAAATTGCGTTTTCTGTGGTAAATTTAAGTGAAACGGTGATTTTTCTTCGTAATTTTAGTATTCACTGAAAAACAGCATAAAAACGTGAAGAAATCATTTTTTATTGACGAAATAAGATTTGGCGTTCATGGAAACGATTTTCACCGAAAATTCACGTTTTGCATCGAGAACTGATACGAAATTGCGTTTTCTCTGGTGAATTTAAGTAAAACGGTTATTTGTCTATGTAATTTCAGTTTACACCACAAAACAGTATAAAAACGTGAATAAATCATTTTTTATTGAAGAAATACGATTAGCCGTTTATAAAAAAGATTTTCACCGAAAAGTCTCGCTTATCATCGAAAACTGATACGAAATTTCGTTTCCTCTGCCAAATTTGAGTGAAACGGTGATTTTTCTTCGTAATTTTAGTATTCACTGCCAAACAGCATAAAAACGTGAAGACGTCATTTTTCATTGACGAAACAAGATTTGGCGTTCATAGAAACGATTTTCACCGAAAAGTCACGTTTTGCATCGAAAACTGATACGAAATTGCGTTTTCTTTGGGAAATTCGAGTAAAACGGTGATTTTTCTGTGTAATTTCAGTTTTCACTACCAAACTCTCTCTCTCTCCCCCCCCCTCTCCCTCTCTCTCCCTCTCTCTCCCTCTCCCTCTCTCTCTCTCCCCCTCTCCCTCTCCCTCTCCCCTCCCCCTCCCTCTCCCTGTCCCTCTCCCCCTCCCTCTCCCCCTCCCTCTCCCTCTCCCTCTCCCTCTCCCCCCTCCCTCCCTCCCTCCCTCCCTCCCCCCCCCACTCTCTCTCTCTCTCTCTCCCTCTCTCTCTCTCTCATCGAAAACTGATACGAAATTGCGTTTCCTCTGCCAAATTTGAGTGAATCGGTGATTTTTCTTCGTAATTTCAGTTTTCACCACAAAACAGTATAAAAACGTGAAGAAATCATTTTTTATTGATGAAATACGATTAGCCGTTTATAGAAACGATTTTAAACGAAATTTCACGTTTTTCATCGAAAACTGATATGAAATTGCGTTTTCTGTGGTAAATTTAAGTGAAACGTTGTTTTTTCTTCGTAGTTTCAGTTTTCACTACAAAACAGTATATATATTAACAGTATATCCAAAATAAGATTTGGCGTTCATAGAAATGATTTTCACCGAAAATTCACGATTTTTATCGAAAACTGATACGAAATTGCGTTTTCTTTGGTTAATTCGAGTGAAACGGTGATTTTTCTGTGTAATTTCAGTTTTCACCACCAACCAGCATAAAAACGGGAAGAAATCATTGTCTATTGACGAAATAGGATTTGGCGTTCACAGAAACGATTTTCACCGAAAACTATTAAGAAATTGCGTTTCCCCTTCCAAATTTAATTGAAACGGTGATTTTTCTTCGTAATTTTAGTATTCACTTCCAAACATCATAAAAACGTGACAAAATCATTTTTCATTGACGAAATACGATTAGCCGTTTATAGAAACGATTTTCACCGAAAATTCACGTTTTGCTTCGAAAACTGATACGAAATTCCGTTTTCTTTGGTAAATTCGAGTGAAACGGTGATGTTTCTGTGTAATATCAGTTTTCACCACCAACCAGCATAAAATCGGGAAGAAATCATTGTCTATTGGCGAAACAAGATTTGCCGTTCACAGAAACGATTTTCACCGAAAACTAATAAGAAATTGCGTTTCCCCTGCCAAATTTGAGTGAAACGGTGATTATTCTTCGTAATTTTAGTATTCACTTCCAAACAGCATAAAAACGTGAATAAATCATTTTTTATTGCCGAAATAAGATTTAGCGTTCATGGAAACGATTTTCACCGAAAATTCACGTGTTTCATCGAAAACTGATACGAAATTGCGTTTTCTCTGGTAAATTTGAGTGAATGGGTGATTTTTCTTCGTAATTTCAGTTTTCACCACAAAACAGTATAAAAACGTGAAGAAATCCTTTTATATTGACGAAATAAGATTTGGCATTCATGGAAATGATTTTCACCGAAAATTCACGTCTTGCATCGAACACTGATACGAAATTGCGTTTTCTGTGGTAAATTTAAGTGAAACGGTGATTTTTCTTCGTAATTTTAGTATTCACTGAAAAACAGCATAAAAACGTGAAGAAATCATTTTTTATTGACGAAATAAGATTTGGCGTTCATGGAAACGATTTTCACCGAAAATTCACGTTTTGCATCGAGAACTGATACGAAATTGCGTTTTCTCTGGTGAATTTAAGTAAAACGGTTATTTGTCTATGTAATTTCAGTTTACACCACAAAACAGTATAAAAACGTGAATAAATCATTTTTTATTGAAGAAATACGATTAGCCGTTTATAAAAAAGATTTTCACCGAAAAGTCTCGCTTATCATCGAAAACTGATACGAAATTTCGTTTCCTCTGCCAAATTTGAGTGAAACGGTGATTTTTCTTCGTAATTTTAGTATTCACTGCCAAACAGCATAAAAACGTGAAGACGTCATTTTTCATTGACGAAACAAGATTTGGCGTTCATAGAAACGATTTTCACCGAAAAGTCACGTTTTGCATCGAAAACTGATACGAAATTGCGTTTTCTTTGGGAAATTCGAGTAAAACGGTGATTTTTCTGTGTAATTTCAGTTTTCACTACCAAACTCTCTCTCTCTCTCTCTCTCTCTCTCCCCCCCCCTCTCCCTCTCTCTCCCTCTCCCTCTCTCTCTCCCCCTCTCCCTCTCCCTCTCCCTCACCCCTCCCCCTCCCTCTCCCTGTCGCTCTCCCCCTCCCTCTCCCCCTCCCTCTCCCTCTCCCTCTCCCTCTCCCCCCTCCCTCCCTCCCTCCCTCCCCCCCTCCCCCCCTCTCTCTCTCTCTCTCTCTCTCTCCCTCTCTCTCTCTCTCATCGAAAACTGATACGAAATTGCGTTTCCTCTGCCAAATTTGAGTGAATCGGTGATTTTTCTTCGTAATTTCAGTTTTCACCACAAAACAGTATAAAAACGTGAAGAAATCATTTTTTATTGATGAAATACGATTAGCCGTTTATAGAAACGATTTTCAACGAAATTTCACGTTTTTCATCGAAAACTGATATGAAATTGCGTTTTCTGTAGTAAATTTAAGTGAAACGTTGTTTTTTCTTCGTAGTTTCAGTTTTCACTACAAAACAGTATATATATTAAGAGTATATCCAAAATAAGATTTGGCGTTCATAGAAATGATTTTCACCGAAAATTCACGATTTTTATCGAAAACTGATACGAAATTGCGTTTTCTTTGGTTAATTCGAGTGAAACGGTGATTTTTCTGTGTAATTTCAGTTTTCACCACCAACCAGCATAAAAACGGGAAGAAATCATTGTCTATTGACGAAATAGGATTTGGCGTTCACAGAAACGATTTTCACCGAAAACTATTAAGAAATTGCGTTTCCCCTTCCAAATTTAATTGAAACGGTGATTTTTCTTCGTAATTTTAGTATTCACTTCCAAACATCATAAAAACGTGACAAAATCATTTTTCATTGACGAAATACGATTAGCCGTTTATAGAAACGATTTTCACCGAAAATTCACGTTTTGCTTCGAAAACTGATACGAAATTCCGTTTTCTTTGGTAAATTCGAGTGAAACGGTGATGTTTCTGTGTAATATCAGTTTTCACCACCAACCAGCATAAAATCGGGAAGAAATCATTGTCTATTGGCGAAACAAGATTTGCCGTTCACAGAAACGATTTTCACCGAAAACTAATAAGAAATTGCGTTTCCCCTGCCAAATTTGAGTGAAACGGTGATTATTCTTCGTAATTTTAGTATTCACTTCCAAACAGCATAAAAACGTGAAGAAATCATTTTTTATTGCCGAAATAAGATTTAGCGTTCATGGAAACGATTTTCACCGAAAATTCACGTGTTTCATCGAAAACTGATACGAAATTGCGTTTTCTCTGGTAAATTTGAGTGAATGGGTGATTTTTCTTCGTAATTTCAGTTTTCACCACAAAACAGTATAAAAACGTGAAGAAATCCTTTTATATTGACGAAATAAGATTTGGCATTCATGGAAATGATTTTCACCGAAAATTCACGTCTTGCATCGAACACTGATACGAAATTGCGTTTTCTGTGGTAAATTTAAGTGAAACGGTGATTTTTCTTCGTAATTTTAGTATTCACTGCCAAACAGCATAAAAACGTGAAGAAATCATTTTTTATTGACGAAATAAGATTTGGCGTTCATGGAAACGATTTTCACCGAAAATTCACGTTTTGCATCGAGAACTGATACGAAATTGCGTTTTCTCTGGTGAATTTAAGTAAAACGGTTATTTGTCTGTGTAATTTCAGTTTACACCACAAAACAGTATAAAAACGTGAATAAATCATTTTTTATTGAAGAAATACGATTAGCCGTTTATAAAAACGATTTTCACCGAAAAGTCTCGCTTATCATCGAAAACTGATACGAAATTTCGTTTCCTCTGCCAAATTTGAGTGAAACGGTGATTTTTCTTCGTAATTTTAGTATTCACTGCCAAACAGCATAAAAACGTGAAGACGTCATTTTTTATTGACGAAATAAGATTTGGCGTTCATAGAATCGATTTTCACCGAAAAGTCACGTTTTGCATCGAAAACTGATACGAAATTGCGTTTTCTTTGGGAAATTCGAGTAAAACGGTGATTTTTCTGTGTAATTTCAGTTTTCACCAACAACCTCTCCCCCCCCTCTCTCTCTCTCTCACGCGCTCTCTCTCTCTCTCTCTCTCTCTCTCTCTCTCTCCCTCTCTCTCTCTCTCATCGAAAACTGATACGAAATTGCGTTTCCTCTGCCAAATTTGAGTGAATCGGTGATTTTTCTTCGTAATTTCAGTTTTCACCACAAAACAGTATAAAAACGTGAAGAAATCATTTTTTATTGATGAAATATGATTAGCCGTTTATAGAAACGATTTTCAACGAAATTTCACGTTTTTCATCGAAAACTGATATGAAATTGCGTTTTCTGTGGTAAATTTAAGTGAAACGTTGTTTTTTCTTCGTAGTTTCAGTTTTCACTACAAAACAGTATATATAATAACAGTATATCCAAAATATGATTTGGCGTTCATAGAAATGATTTTCATCGAAAATTCACGATTTTCATCGAAAACTGACACGAAATTGCGTTTTCTTTGGTTAATTCGAGTGAAACGGTGATTTTTCTGTGTAATTTCAGTTTTCACCACCAACCAGCATAAAAACGGGAAGAAATCATTGTCTATTGACGAAATAGGATTTGGCGTTCACAGAAACGATTTTCACCGAAAACTATTAAGAAATTGCGTTTCCCCTGCCAAATTTGAGTGAAACGGTGATTTTTCTTCGTAATTTCAGTATTCACTTCCAAACATCATAAAAACGTGAAAAAATCATTTTTCATTGACGAAATACGATTAGCCGTTTATAGAAACGATTTTCACCGAAAATTCACGTTTTGCTTCGAAAACTGATACGAAATTCCGTTTTCTTTGGTATATTCGAGTGAAACGGTGATTTTTCTGTGTAATTTCAGTTTTCACCAACAACCTCTCTCTCTCTCTCCCCCCCCACCTCTCTCTCTCTCTCTCTCTCTCTCTCATCGAAAACTGATACGAAATTGCGTTTCCTCTGCCAAATTTGAGTGAATCGGTGATTTTTCTTCGTAATTTCAGTTTTCACCACAAAACAGTATAAAAACGTGAAGAAATCATTTTTTATTGATGAAATACGATTAGCCGTTTATAGAAACGATTTTCAACGAAATTGCACGTTTTTCATCGAAAACTGATATGAAATTGCGTTTTCTGTGGTAAATTTAAGTGAAACGTTGTTTTTTCTTCGTAGTTTCAGTTTTCACTACAAAACAGTATATATATTAACAGTATATCCAAAATAAGATTTGGCGTTCATAGAAATGATTTTCACCGAAAATTCACGATTTTTATCGAAAACTGATACGAAATTGCGTTTTCTTTGGTTAATTCGAGTGAAACGGTGATTTTTCTGTGTAATTTCAGTTTTCACCACCAACCAGCATAAAAACGGGAAGAAATCATTGTCTATTGACGAAATAGGATTTGGCGTTCACAGAAACGATTTTCACCGAAAACTATTACGAAATTGCGTTTCCCCTTCCAAATTTAATTGAAACGGTGATTTTTCTTCGTAATTTTAGTATTCACTTCCAAACATCATAAAAACGTGACAAAATCATTTTTCATTGACGAAATACGATTAGCCGTTTATAGAAACGATTTTCACCGAAAATTCACGTTTTGCTTCGAAAACTGATACGAAATTCCGTTTTCTTTGGTAAATTCGAGTGAAACGGTGATGTTTCTGTGTAATATCAGTTTTCACCACCAACCAGCATAAAATCGGGAAGAAATCATTGTCTATTGGCGAAACAAGATTTGCCGTTCACAGAAACGATTTTCACCGAAAACTAATAAGAAATTGCGTTTCCCCTGCCAAATTTGAGTGAAACGGTGATTATTCTTCGTAATTTTAGTATTCACTTCCAAACAGCATAAAAACGTGAAGAAATCATTTTTTATTGCCGAAATAAGATTTAGCGTTCATGGAAACGATTTTCACCGAAAATTCACGTGTTTCATCGAAAACTGATACGAAATTGCGTTTTCTCCGGTAAATTTGAGTGAATGGGTGATTTTTCTTCGTAATTTCAGTTTTCACCACAAAACAGTATAAAAACGTGAAGAAATCCTTTTATATTGACGAAATAAGATTTGGCATTCATGGAAATGATTTTCACCGAAAATTCACGTCTTGCATCGAACACTGATACGAAATTGCGTTTTCTGTGGTAAATTTAAGTGAAACGGTGATTTTTCTTCGTAATTTTAGTATTCACTGAAAAACAGCATAAAAACGTGAAGAAATCATTTTTTATTGACGAAATAAGATTTGGCGTTCATGGAAACGATTTTCACCGAAAATTCACGTTTTGCATCGAGAACTGATACGAAATTGCGTTTTCTCTGGTGAATTTAAGTAAAACGGTTATTTGTCTATGTAATTTCAGTTTACACCACAAAACAGTATAAAAACGTGAATAAATCATTTTTTATTGAAGAAATACGATTAGCCGTTTATAAAAAAGATTTTCACCGAAAAGTCTCGCTTATCATCGAAAACTGATACGAAATTTCGTTTCCTCTGCCAAATTTGAGTGAAACGGTGATTTTTCTTCGTAATTTTAGTATTCACTGCCAAACAGCATAAAAACGTGAAGACGTCATTTTTCATTGACGAAACAAGATTTGGCGTTCATAGAAACGATTTTCACCGAAAAGTCACGTTTTGCATCGAAAACTGATACGAAATTGCGTTTTCTTTGGGAAATTCGAGTAAAACGGTGATTTTTCTGTGTAATTTCAGTTTTCACTACCAAACTCTCTCTCTCTCTCTCTCGCTCT
>CAXDIM010000153.1:0-33220 GCA_963989365.1 Rhimphoctona megacephalus | reverse complement strand
AGGTCGCTGATTACAAATCTGCCCTCAAAATTCGAAAATTCAAAATGGCGGATCCAATATGGCGGACCTAAATTCAAAAACTGTATGAATCGGATGAAATGTGGCACTCGGGGGTTTTCGAGGTCCTTGATAACGAATCTGGCATCATCATTTCAAAATTCAAAATGGCGGATGCAATATGGCGGACACCTTCCCGTTAACACCCAGTTATTATCTAACGTTTATTGAAGAATTGACAACTTTATATATTGACAAATTGACAAATTTATAGAAATTCATCACTCCGCATTACTCAACGGATAAACTTATAATTCCTTATTCTACTTAAGAGTATTACCCAGAGAATTACTTAAGAGCATTACCCAGAGAAAACGACATGGACGTGGTAGAAATCCTTTCTCCTTTGGGGTGCTTGATTTGAGTGAGTCCCCTTGCCTCTCACTTTTTGGGGTGCTTGATTCGAGTGAGTCCCCTTGCCTCTCACTTTTTGGGGTGCTTGATTTGAGTGAGTCCCCTTGCCTCTCACTTTTTGGGGTGCTTGATTCGAGTGAGTCCCCTTGCCTCTCACTTTTTGGGGTGCTTGATTCGAGTGAGTCCCCTTGCCTCTCACTTTTTGGGGTGCTTGATTCGAGTGAGTCCCCTTGCCTCTCACTTTTTGGGGTGCTTGATTCGAGTGAGTCCCCTTGCCTCTCACTTTTTGGGGTGCTTGATTTGAGTGAGTCCCCTTGCCTCTCACTTTTTGGGGTGCTTGATTCGAGTGAGTCCCCTTGCCTCTCACTTTTTGGGGTGCTTGATTCGAGTGAGTCCCCTTGCCTCTCACTTTTTGGGGTGCTTGATTCGAGTGAGTCCCCTTGCCTCTCACTTTTTGGGGTGCTTGATTCGAGTGAGTCCCCTTGCCTCTCACTTTTTGGGGTGCTTGGTTGTAAATGCGCCCTTTGCTTATCCCCGAAGCCTGATTACGTGTTTCGCTTTCATACAAGCACTACAGAAGTAAGAATTACAGTCCTTACAGTACGTATATGTTCTTATTGGACAGATTGAACAACGAGCTTGTTTGCTGTGACGGAAAGTATCGTGTGCTTTGTTCCGTTTTAGTTTTCCCCTCTCTAAGTAATATTTAGCAATCGAAATTGCGAATTGCTTTGAACCAATTTTTTTTGTTTTATCTCCAGTTGCGTTGAAAATCACGACTGAGTTCACAATGGCGGCCTGTATAAATCTAATAAAGACGACCCATGTCCATTTTTTTGAACGGATACTTGGAAGCAAGTTGTTGCAATGTCCATCGTGAACGTCTACTCCGCCCATGAATTTATTGTAGAGATGAAATGCTTGTGGAAACGGAATCTCAATTTTTGAATGTGCACTCGAGCTAAATCTCTTAGACGGTAATAGAGGAGTCACCCCTGCAGCGGTAGAAGCGATCGAAACTGGTTTCGAGTCTACGATAGTTATGTAGTTTATTCCGCTGTTTTGATCATGCTTTACAACATACGTACCTCGTGGAGACTTTTTGTCGATTACATTTTTTTCTTTGACTCGATTTTCTCTTATAGTTCCTGTACATTGTAAACCTAACTTTTTCAAATGTACTAGGAGATCGAAATTCGTAAAAAAATTATCGCAGTAAAGATGGAACTGAGATATCTTCTTAGGAGGGATAGATTTGAGAAATGGATCCAATAATTGCATCACTACACGAGAACCTAGAGCACATTTACCCAATTTATCTCCAATTGATGAATTTTTTCCACAATATAAATCGAGATTCAACAGGTATCCATCGGCGGTGCAAAGACCCCAAAATTTTAGTCCGAATCGTATGGGTTTTCCCCGGATAAACTGTTTTAGCGATGTTCTTGCATATGATTTGGCCATCATTTCGTCAACAGATAACGCAGTCTTCCACAAGCCAAACTGACGAATATTTCTCTGAAATAATTGTAGTAATTTACGAACGCGCCATGCCTTATCACTGGGATCATTGTCTTTAGGCATCGAATACTTTAATTCTGATTTGATTTTCTCAAATGTATCGCGTTGCATTGTAGAAGAAACCACCTCACATAATAAGAAGGGATCAGATGACCAATAGTCTTTTTGAGATTTTCTTTTATTGAACGAGCTTACAATGATGATGCCAATGAAAGTATTCAAATCATCCAACTGCAATTCAAACCCATTCTCTTTACATGAGTCAATAATGTATGTTTTCATTTCCATGCAGAAAAACTTTTCAAACAGTTGTATCGGCTCACTTTTTTGAATACTTTTTTTTACACCGTCAGTTAGTAATAATTTGTCTTCAGTCTCATTCGGGTAGCTCTTTTCACCAACCATCCACTTATATTGGTGATCTCCTTCCAATTTACATTGATTATCTGTGTAATTTTCCGATGCTTGTTTATAAGTGATACTCGAAAGGTGATCGTTTGATTCAAAATCAGAATCGGAATCACTAGAACAACCAGAATTGTCTGGATTCGGAATCGCGACGAGCTCGTCACAATTATCGTCAGAAGTATCCATTTCAAACTCTACATGAGAAGGAATAGATTGCCTTGGTCGTTTTCGAGACATAATGGTAATATTGTCAATATGCTCACGCTGCCGATGAGATAACAATTATCGAGGAAGTGAATTCACTCAGGAGCAATAAAGATGATAAAACAATATTTTATGAATAAATTTTGTTGAGGTACTGAGCTGAAATTTAGGTATATAAGTGAGTTCGATTTAGTCTCAAGACAAGTTCTACGAAAATAGAAACCAAATTATTCAGATAAGGAATATTGGCAGACCTAAAATGAACACAAAAATTCTGAGCTAATATTTTTTACAGAAAATAAAATATCATTAGCAATGTGAACGATCCGCACTCCACAAACGTGAAAAATTGAAAAAAGATGTGATAGGCATATACAAAACTTATTTGCAGACAGAAATATTCATGGATAATAAATATATTTGTATCAGGGATAATATTCAATGATGACCCGTATAAACAAAAACAAGATGAAATGTAAGAAAATCGGAGATTTCTCAGCCTCTGCAACGTCAATTTTTATTCGACACATGAAAAATATAATATATGATCATAAAATGTGAATCAATTGAATGATTATTATTTACATTTATATAAAGTTGTCAATTCTTCAATAAACGTTAGATAATAACTGGGCGTTAATGGGAAGGTGTCCGCCATATTGCATCCGCAATTTTGAATTTTGAAATGATGATGCCAGATTCGTTATCAAGGACCTCGAAAACCCCCGAGTGCCACATTTCATCCGATTCAAGTAAGTTTTTGAATTCGGGTCCGCCATATTGGATCCGCCATTTTGAATTTTCGAATTTTGAGGGCAGATTTGTAATCAGCGACCTCGAAAACCCCCGAGTGCCACATTTCATCCGATTCAAGTAAGTTTTTGAATTTGGGTCCGCCATATTGGATCCGCCATTCTGAATTTTCGAATTTTGAGGGCGGAATCGTAATCAGCGACCTTGAAAACCCCGGGATACCAATTTTCGTTAAGATTTGAATATTTTTTTTGTCGGGCACCGAGAGTGAAAATTGTCTTCCTGCTGAAGGGATGAAAAGCGCCATTTTGGGGGTGAAAATGTCAATGTCGACAAATTAAAAAAATATATTCTTAAACTGCAACTATTTTGTGCACTCATGGTTGAAGAAAAAGGGGGGGTCCTCGCGCGTCTTCAATGAGAAAAAAAATATTGAAAAAAGAATGTCTTCGATTTTTTCGGTTTTTTTTGTTTAAAAACGGCCATATTTTTTTTTCTAATGGACAAAACTCAATTTTGACTCCGGATTCGGAAAGGGGACACTCGAAAGTACAAGGGAACATATTTTTTATTTGCAAATGATTTTTTTTCGATGATAAGAATCTAGCTTGAAAATGAGAAAAAAAAACACGATTCTTCGGCGTTAATGGGTTAATAATATGATATTTTGAAGAGAAGTACATAGGGATTTGGAAAAATATTGATTTTTAAAAAATAGGCACGCCTTTGAAATTGAAGAATGATTTTTGAGCAAAATTTCTCGTCGAAAATAGGCTATAACTTTTATAATTATTGAGATATCGAAAAAATCCTATGTACTTCTCTAGATAATCTACTTTTATTGATACAGTAAAAATTTGAAGTCGATCGGATAAAAATTGCTCGAGTTCTGCTGCGTGCCGCACTCAAAAAAGTGGTTTTGAGAAAAACGCGTTCAAAGTTTTAGGTTTGTTAATTTATGTTATAAATTGAAAAAAAAAATTATTTACCTTCAATCAGCGATGCCGGCACCATATAGCTGGCCTTCAAGAAGCAAATCGTTGTCTCCTGATTCTTTCCTCGAACTTGTTAAGGCTTTTCTCGCTTCTTTTGCAGCGTCTGTGAGCGAGCGCTCCGCGAGCTGGATCCGCGCTGCGTCGGTCTCAACGCAAAAGTTGAAACAATTTGGGCCGATGGTTATCCCCAACGTCTCCAGTACTTTCATGAGACTTCTCAGGCCATCATTGAACACTAATACCGCGATATCAGTTGCAACATTAATGATTTTTTTGCTTCCGGACTGGCACTTGGGGGCTATTGCCCAAACTGATTAATTGTAGCTTTCGTTATTGTTTTGCGTATAGCCGCCCAAACAACGCTGCAGCAAATCGTCCCTGCTCAAATTTTCGAAGATTGGCTGAATTGCCTCCAATATTTCCTGAGGAAGAGGCGGTTTATGGCGATATTTAAAAATATCACCATTTGCGACCGCGCGCTGCCACGAACACCACGCCTCGGCTCCTTCCGGGCAATCGTCATGTTGTGACTCACTGTCTGTGGACATTTTATGTTTGATAGTTGCCCAAATTGCCTTCCTCATTTTGTCAACATCATCGCTGTTCCTCTGAATAGCCAAGCCGTAATATGTGCTCAACTCGTCAATCAATTTTCCGGTGAGCTTTCCTCTGCCAGACAATCCTTGTTTTTTTCACGATTTCGCGGAGGCGCGTTCCCATACGTTTTTGGACATGATCGATGCACTCTTTTTTTTTTATCTCGAAACCGTCGTATGGATCGCTATTCGATATGCCCAGAAACGTTTTAGAATCGCCGTCACCAGCGCCCAGCTGCGCGGGACCCCGAGCGTCGCGGACCGTTGCACCGCTCCACAAAATATTCAATATCTACGAAAATAATTATTTTTTCGACCTGGGTCCAACGGCATTTCAATCTTAAAAGTATTTTATATTTTTTAAAATGGTTTTCAAAAAATCGATTTTTTGAAGCCGTCACAGTGGTGACGGCTTCAAAATAAATTTGATTTTTAACTGAAAGATCATTCTACTCAATAAATACTCAAAATTACACACTCACGTACATAGTACATTACGTTCATTTCTTTTTATTTATATTTTTTATTTTATTTATTTCTTTTTAATGAAGTTTGAGTCCCACGGTGGTTCTATTTGATCCTGGATAACTTCGTAATTATTGTCGATTTCGAAATAAATTTTCGTGACGGAAAAATTGAGTGAAATGATCAGTTCCAACTCTATCTCCTTGTGTTAGATTCCGGCTCCAATTGCCGGTGAAGTTGGTTCATTAACGAACCCAGGGTGAGAGAAGAAAATTCGATAGATCTATCACACTCTTCCTTAAGCCAAATGATTGTCATGACGCGGACACATGACAAAATGTTTTTCGCTCACAAAATTAGCCAGGCCTTCCATTTTTTATCAGCGATTAGATACTGTTGCGTCATCTATGAATTATACTAAAGTATCGTCATTTATTTTCTATTCTATCAGAGTTCATTCATCGGTATTGCTCCACCAAGAATTTACACTTTCGCATTCATTCAAAGTATCCGTCATACATATACTTTACAGCAAGATCGTATACCTGTAACAAATTGTATTCACTGCGGCTCGTATTTATGTACATATACTATAAAACCGTAAGCTTCGCTATTTTGTAACGCGTATTACCAAGATTCCATATGCCAATCTCCATAAATCCGTATCGTAGCAATCTAAGAACCTTCTCACGTATACCGGCAAGTATTTGCGAATGCAGGATGAGCATCAACCGTACAGTTGAAGAGTTATGTGTTTGTATGCATATATATTAGGGTGTGTCATTCCGGGGCAACATTTTTTTTACTGTCCTGCAAAAATCTTTCGTTTGTACCTATAAACAAATTCTAGCAAAAGGAAGGCGCTGACAAAAAATATTTCGAATTTTCTAACTGGAATCAGAGTTTTCTTTTATTTGTTTAACAATGGAAATACGTTTTTTTGATTGTTTTCGCAAGAAATTGGATTATATATAAAAAGAATGTCGGTTGAGTCAAGCGTGTAGATTCAATTGTCTCAAAATTATAAATTTATTTTTTTATCTAATTTACACCAAAAGCTGATAACTCTAAAATGCAGGACTGTGCAAACTTGATTCAATAAACGTGTTTGTTGAAAATTCAGTTTTCTTCAGGATCTTTTTGACATCATAACTCAGAACAGATTGGATCCAAGAAATACCAACAAATGAAGAACAGTCATTGCATGCGAGAAAAAGGCAAATTAGACGTAAAATCGCTCTTGATTGCTATTTCAGGATACTGTCGGATCATGTAAAAACTAACGTATCTACCGTCAAAGTCAGCACAACTCAATTCTTAAGGATAGGAGTTATACCGACTGAATCGCCATGAGTGTGAGAGAGATAGCTACAAATTTCGAAGGTGAAATTTTATCACATCGTTGGTCCGATCGAAATACAAAAAGTCTTAGTCCATTTTTGCCATTTTTCTGCGTGGACTAAGACTTCGTTTTATTCCGATCGGACGAACGGGATGGAAAAATTTCACTTTCGAAAATTCGAGGGGGATGTGTGATTGATCCATAACCTTAATCATAATCGCATTCCGTCAACTATATTTTTTATAGTTTGAATTATCGTGTTGGTCTCTGTCTCGCCTCTAACCAGTTATAATATGTCTTGAAGGATTCTTTCCCCTGTTCGTAAGTCCTTGGCTGAGAGGTTTAAATTTTAAACTCCTCTAGATTTCCGGGGAAAAATAAAGTAAAATGCGCGCTCGTGACTTACGGAATAAACAACACTTTTACTGAGCATAAGCAAGAAGTTGAATCGATAAATAAAGAAGTTGAAGGGAAGTATCTACCACTTCAGTTTATAAGACGGCGTCGCACGGGTTTGTCGAATTTCCGTGCGAGAAGACACCCGTGCTTGGATGGAGTTTTCATTATTGGGAAATCAGGAGAATATATATAACCTTGACAATGTAGAAAGTAAATTTCTTAAGGAAGAAGTTGAAGCAGCGGTATACGAGCAAACGGTAGGTTGAAAAATCTCAAGATCCAGGATATAACAGATGCTGTAGATAATCCACGAGAGTCCGTATCTCAGCGAAGCAGAGAGTATCATCCGTGTCTGTGCGGGCATAAGTTGTCTCTGTTGGCCATGCAACGAGATCGTAAATATCGTCCGGCTGGACTACAAGGCAGCGGTGGATGGAAAGCTTCAATCCTTCCTCAGCGGGCAAAAATATATGTGCATACATATATATGATTACATATATATATATACATATTATATGCGTGTAATATACATATATATGATACATATATACATGTATATGATTATATATGTTATAGACAGTAGGACAAGACGAAAGAGTCACGAGAGATGGGAAGTCGAGAGTGATCGTTCATCAATCTCTCTCTCTCTCTCCTCCTCCTCCTCCTCCTCCTCCTCCTCCTCCTCCTCCTCCTCCTCCTCCTCCCCCCTCCCCCCCCTCTCCCTTGACCTCTTTCTCTCTCTCCCTCTCTATCTTGTTTGAATTTCTTTCTTTGTTTCTTTTTCAAGTGAAAAATGTCGGAGCTACGATGGTTAACGCAAAAGCACTTTTACCAATCGGCTTCTACGGGACAACGCATCTACACGGCTCTGTGTTCAATATTTATTTGTTAAAATTGTTAAAATAAAAAAAAGAAAAAAGCTATGTTGGGTTATGTTGAAATTCTATTGATTTATTTATGTTGATTTTATTGAAAGTTTTTTTGTCGAATTACGTGATTTATTAATTAGATAATAGTTCGTAAATTGGAAAACTGTCGTCTTATGTTTGGAATATGACACTTGCGAGATGTATTTACTCTGTACCGCTTGCTCTTTCCGGAATGTAGGGTTCGTACTCCCAGTATCGGCGCAACGTAGCGTAAGTCTAGCGTTATCGAAGCCCAAACCCGCACACATCCTCGCTAAGCGTATACCCAAACCACAAGTGCCCAAACTGCATTGGACATTTGGTATTCCAGGATAGCATGAAGCAGGCCATCGTGATTGGATCATGCTGTTTGCTTGCATTTATATAGTACATCTATGGGCATAAGTAAATCGGATATGTGTGTGTGTGTGTGCGTGCGTGCGTGCGTGCGTGCCAGCGAGTGTGTGTGTGTGTGCGTATGCGTGTGCGTGTGTGTGTGTGTGTGTGTGTGTGTGTGTGTGTGTGTGTGTGTGTGTGTGTGTGTGTGTGTGTGTGTGTGTATGCATGCATGTATGTATGTGTTTTCGAAGCGTGCCACTGAGGATTTGAAATTTTAAATGCAAAATGCGTGTATTTTGCGAACTTGTTACTTTCATATTTTATTCTTCGCATAATATTCACGAAAAAAATCTGAAACTTGGCACATTTATTGTGCATATTGAGGGGCACGTAAGAGAATTTTTACAGATTTTTTCGAGAATAATTTCTGTGATTCCTAGCTTCACAAAGATAACCATATTTTAGATTTTTGAGTTTTTTCAATCCAGGTGCAATTTTATTGGTGAAGCGGACGGATTTTTAAACAATAAATTGCTTTCATCATCCGAGTACGAGAAAAAGCACCGGGCTTATAAAACTTCACGTCGTCCCGAGGAACTTTGCCGATGAAGATCAAATACAAGGACAATAGTTCTCGATAATCGTCACGTGGCTGCATTTGTGATTCAAGCGATTGCTTTATAAAAACGTGTACGCTCCCGAGGTGATTCTGCAATATTGCTATAATTCTGTCATCTCTTATACCGATTTCGTATTTCGTCTGATCAATATCTTTCCAGGATGTTTGGAAACTTTTGAACAGCAGTATTCAAATTAAAGCTCTCTATTGCGACACCACAAATGCCAATCTTGGTTCGAGGAATGGTGCTGCAGTACTCCTTGAGCAAATCCTGGGGTGAGATTTGCTGTATCTTCCCTGCAGACATCACATTTTCGAGCTGGTATTGGGCGGAGTTTTTGACGCACTCATGCCTACTTCAACGGGTCCTTCGATACTGCTATTCAAAAGATTCCAAACATCCTGGAAAAATATTGATCAGACGAAATACGAAATCGGTATAAGAGATGACAAAATTTTAGCAATGTTGCAAAATCACCTCGAGAGCGTACACGTTTTTATAAAGCAGTCGCTTGAATCACAAATGCAGCCACGTGACGATTATCGAGAACTATTGTCCTTGTGTTTGATCTTCATCGGCAAAGTTCCTTGGGACGACGTGAAGTTTTACAAGCCCGGTGCTTTTTCTCGTGCGCGCTGGATGGCGAAAGCAATTTACTGCTTAAAGATCTTTCTTTTCCGTGAAGTATTTCGTTTGACCCAATCCGAGAAAAAATCGTTGACGGAAATTTGTATCTTTATCGTTCTCGTATACATTAAAGCATGGTTTACGGCTCCATCGGCAATAGCTGCCCCCAACCATGATTTGAATTTGTTGAAAAAATTACATGATTTCCGAACCATCAATTCTGTTGTAAGCAAAATTGCTCTGAAAAAAATGTCGAACCATCTTTGGTACTTAAACGCCGAAAGTGCTGCGATGGCATTTTTCGATAAAACCGTTCCTGCCGACGTGAGGAGAAAAATGGTCAAGAAAATTAAGAACAAGCAGCCTCAAGATGCAATAGAAAGTGAAGTTTGTAAACGATATGCTCCTTCTCAATCGGACGTTATGTCTCTGTTTAATAAAAATCTGGATTATTTTATAACCCCTCAGTCGATGGCTTTTTTCGAAAGGTTCGAAATTGATAAAAAATTTCTCAACGAAGATGTATTGGAGTGGTGTTCAAAGGAGAGCTACCAGTTTGGTGCGCATCTTGTAAAAAATATTAACGTTATTAATGATGTCGCGGAAAGAGGAATTAAACTCATTACGGAATATAATGATAGGCTTAGCCATGATGAAAATCAAAAACAATTTATTGTGCAAGTCGTCGGAGAGTATCAAAAAATGTATCCGAATGTCAACAAAGCGACTTTACTCAGACCGGTTCACCAATGAAATTGCGCCGGGATTGAAAAAACTCAAAAATCTAAAATATGGTTATCTTTGTGAAGTTAGGAATCACAGAAATTATTCTCGAAAAAATCTGTAAAAATTCTCTTACGTGCCCCCCAATATGCACAATAAATGTGCTAAGTTTCAAATTTTTCTCGTGAATATTATGCGAAGAATAAAATATGAAAGTGACGAGTTCGCAAAATACACGTATTTTGCATTTAAGATTTCAAATCCTCGGTGGCACGTTTTGAAAATTTTTAAGCGCCTTCAAACTTTGTACGATGTTTTTTTTTATACACGTTAATTGTGTTTTCGAGTTTTAATCGCAAAAACAATTATGTGACCCTAATAGCGGCCACCCTAATATGCATGTATGTATGTATGTATGTATGTATGTATGTATGTATGTATGTATGTATGTATGTATGTATGTATGTATGTATGTGTGTATGTATGTATGTGTGTATGTATGTATGTATGTATGTATGTATGTATGTATGTATGTATGTATGTATGTATGTATGTATGTATGTATGTATGTATGTATGTATGTATGTATGTATGTATGTATGTATGTATGTATGTATGTATGTATGTATGTATGTATGTATGTATGTATGTATGTATGTATGTATGTATGTATGTATGTATGTATGTATGTATGTATGTATGTATGTATGTATGTATGTATGTATGTATGTATGCATGCATGTATGTATGTATGTATGTATGTATGTATGTATGTATTTATGTATGTATGTATGTATGTATGTATGTATGTGTATGTGTGTATGTGTGTATGTGTGTATGCATTTATGCTAGCTGTGCCTGCGGGCTACACCCGCGGCGCATCTAGTAGGCGCAACTGGATGTGCACTTACGTAAATGTAATTTTTTTTTTTTTTAAGGGATTATGGAAAGTCTTACATGAGATACAGGGTAGGGTCCGCATTACGCCAGTGTGTGGGATTCTTACCCATTGAAAAGTACACACCTCGTTCCACTTGAAAAAATTACATCCCTTGAAATTTTATATTAAAAAATTTTACATAAAAAGATGTATGTATAGAAAAGATACATTTTTAAAAAATTTCATGTTTATACAAATAATTTAAATCAATCACATAGCTGTATCCTCGGCTTCGCTAACGTCCGTTCATATCTATTGTGCCTGTTCATATTTTCATCAGTTTTATATTATATGAGAAAAAAATTCAATTCCGTATTAAACAATGTATTGAAATGTTACACGGCCATTCTTTTTCCATTTTGAACATAATTTTTCGGTTTTTTTTTCAAATAATGTACTCCAAAAAAAGATTTTCAATTTTCAAATTTTTCATCACTTCACTAAAATAGCTGTAACTTTTTTTCTGTCCGAAATTGGAACCTCAGCCACCGCTCATTCTCTTCGTTTTTGAATTATCTTTAACACCTTACATACGTCCAGCAGCGCCTAAAACGCGCTAAAAGAAAAACTGTTTTTAGAAGAGATAGCAATAGAAATTAATAAAAATAATTTTTACACATTGTTTATTAGTCTTTAATCTTTATAAAAAAATTTATTTCATTTTTTTTTTTTCAAAAATTACAACAAAAAATCACGTTTCCCGAAGCACTATGAAAAAAAAAGTTGCTCCACGGTCTGCATCATTTCTTCTTGAAATGCTGATGGATCTGCAAAACGTATAAAAATTCTTGTAAAATAAAGTTGTAGTTATAGTCTGTCGAGCCGGATTTTTGAAATTCGAAAAATTTTGGTAATTTACGGCAGTTTAAAAAAAGTGTGCATTTTGTGTCATAAATGTCACTTTAATTATGTTTATAAAATTTTTTAATCACAACATCAAAAATCCGGCCCGACAGACTATAGAGAAAACAATTTCGAATACTTAAAAAAAAAGCATCAAAAAATATTAAAAACTGTATGAGTTATCATGCAGACCGTGCCAGAAAAAGTAGTTTTGAGAAAAATACATTTAAAGTTTCAAGTGCGCGCATCAGACTCTCGTTGGGCAGTCACGTTTTCTATAATAACTTTCGATCTATGGGGAATTTGTACAATCGACTTACACAGAAATACGCCTAAAACTATAGAGAATAATAATCTGTAAAAAAAAAATCGATTTTTTGAAAATTCTGGACGTATGTAATGCCTTAAATTGAAAGAAGAGATGAAGGGATGTCATTTCAGGGCAACATGTTTCATTCGAGGAACCCATTTAAAAATCTTTAGGTGATTCCTTAAAACAAATCCTCGTGAAGGGGATGCGCCGTCAAAAAATATTTGGAGGTTCATTACCGGTATTGGAGTGTTTCCATTTAATATTGGAAATGTTTTTTTCTTCATTGTTATTTGTATTTCTGAGTCCCATTCAATATTGTAGCATTTGACGAGTAAGTTTCTGTATGATTTTGAATTCTCCACAAAAAAGTTTTGAGAGCCAAGTCTGTTAAGCCGATTATTGCTGAGTCATGAGTGTTCAAAGCGTATTTTAGATGTAAATATCTGTTTAAATGTCTACCGTAGCTAATCTTTTGGACGTATCAGAAAAACAAATGACTAAAATACATATTTTCGACAAATTTCTGTGAATTAAAGAAAGTGCATAATTTTTTTTCAATATACATGCAGTGGACATAGTAGATATATGTGATGGTGCAGACTTGATGTACGAGACAGTCGATTGAATTGGCGACAGAGTGTGTTTATATAATTTAAACTTTAAGCATGTTTTAAATAATTTTTAAACAAATTACACTGAGAAAAAGATTTGTTGATCGAACTAATTTCATTTTGTCGGACGAAAAATTGGTGGATCCAACAATTTTTTTGTTGAATGGCAAATGATTTAGTTTATTCAACTAAATCATGAAAATTTCTTGTGGATGAATCAACTAAATCACCGGAGCCAAATGATTTTCTTCGAACAACAGGTACCATTTATTTGCTTACGCGTACTTTTTAATAAAATATTTGTTTGAATCTCAATTACCGAATTGACTAAACGGTAATCGTTAGGACGAATAAATGAATTAGTTTGTTTGGGTGATATTTTGTTGCATTAACATTAATTTGTTTGACTGCACCAAAGTTTTGTTAGTTTGGCCAATAACTTGTTTCAGCATTTACAAATTATTTTGTCCTATCTCAAAAATATTTTGTTGCCCGTATCGAACTAAATATTTTGATTGAGAGAAACGAAATATGTTTCGATCAACAACATTTTTTTCTCAATGTAGTGTTCTTATTTATGCTAGTCAGATATTCACATCTCCGTTTTGCAGCAAAAGAAATTTTTGTTCATACAAATTTTCGTGAATATTCATTTTTTTTATTAATAAATATATTTTAATTTTCATGGTAGTAATGTCAGTCGTTTCAACGAATACTACTTTTTCAACGCGTCCTGAGTCAAATGATCGATTTTTTTTTAGTTTTCCACTGAAAAAAAGAATTTTCATTTTTTTCGGGAGGGGGGAGTGTTCTGCTTTGCCCGGCCCTCCCCTATATATGTGTGTGTGTGTGTGTGTGTGTGTGTGTGTGTGTGCGTGTGTGCGTGCGTGCGTGCGTGCGTGCGTGCGTGCGTGCGTGCGTGCGTGCGTGCGTGCGTGCGTGCGTGCGTGCGTGCGTGCGTGCGTGCGTGCGTGCGTGCGCGCGTGTGCGCGTGTGCGCGTGTGCGCGTGTGCGCGTGTGTGCGTGTGTGTGTGTGTGTGTGTGTGTGTAGCAATACTGTTCACGTTTCTGATAAACGTGAATGGTGAATGAAGGGGAGAAAGAGGGTGGAAGAGAAAGATAGAGCATGATGAACCACGTGCCCGTATAAATAATTATATTCGGTATCGATGGCAAACCCGTGGATGCACTACCCACCGTTCGTACCACAGTTTACCCAACAGCCAATTCTACTCTGATCAGAGTTATTTGGTAAAGTACAATTCGAACCCGACTGGACAACATTTCATATAGAAACCCTAGCGTGCTTAGAGTTTTGAGGGATCAGTATAACTCAACGAAACTCCTTCCTTGGTTTATGCGATACATTCTCATCCCCAAAAATTCTTGCGTAAGGTTCGCCGTGCATCCCTTGGGATTATCGATCTGTCAAAACATTCATCTCGTCAATCTCTTCCCTTCTAAAAACCATTATCCAATATCGGAATATATATATATATATATATATATATATATATATATATATATGTCTTTCAATATTACACGCAAACCAGATAGTCCAGGAACCGGGTATGAAAAAGGTCCTTTTCATGACACCGAGCCAGCACGATTCTAACCGACGGATTCGTGTAGGGCTAATGCCTCTGATGAAGGCCTACTACTTTCCAACCACAGATTTTGGGGGGCTTTTTTTTGCCACGCGGTCAAAGTTGGCAAAACCATGTTTTTGGGAGATAGCGTCGAAACTATTAATCGGAGAAAAAAAAGTTCAGTAACTATTTGTAGATATTAGAAAAACGAACAATTTGGCAGGTCGCAAATTAAAATCGGTTCATTAGTTCGCCCGCAAAAAAATATAAACCAGCTAAAATGGCCATTTCTATCATAGCCTATTATTAGTTTAAAAATGCGTATACAGCCTCCAAAATCTCAGGATATTTGCCCCTCGGTACACTAAATAAGTGTGCAAAATTTGGGCTTGATCGGAAAAATAGTTTTTGAGAAAAGCCATTTGTTATTAAAAAACCGACTGTTTTTGCGAGGAATTTCTACACCGGGAGAGTGTCGCAGTGCAATAAAACCAAAACGAAATTGATCCGAAAGAGCCGTACTATCATGTACACTTTGGGGCAAATCGATTTTTTATAATTAAAAGGGTGAAAAACGGCTCCAAAAATAGGGTACGATTTTTACTCATAAACAAATGGAATTCCATCGCGAATTTTTAAGTCACATAGTCGGAATTGACATATTTCGAAGGCGTTTATTTTTCTACGAATTTAGAAAAAAAAAATTTGCAAAAAGTTTATTAGGGGAAGATAAAAAAATTTGTTTTTCAATAATTATTGCAGCTGCTCATTTCAACATAGAGAGCTAAAAATTGGACAGCGTACAGAGAAAGGCTTATGCTAACTGGAGAAAAATCGGCGGAAAAATCCCATATAAATTTATTGTTTATTTCAGCGGTTTTATGAGAGGCCAAATGTGACGTCGCGTTTGGCGGCAGATTGGGGGTAGCCGTCTCGGGCTCGCGCACAAATTGAGGCCATTACAACTACGAAACACACCACATGTTCTCAAAATTAAAGAATATATATTTTTTTAATTTAAATTATTATGCACAAGGTTCAGGGTACAAGCAAATAAAAAAATATTAATTTTGAGAACATGTGGTGTGTTTCGTAGTTGTAATGGCCTCAATTCGTTCATTTATTGTAAAAACGAAATGACACGTGTTCTGCTAACAAAACATTTTGCATTGAATTTTTTTTTCCTCCGTTCAGTAGTTGGAGAACAACACAAAAATAACATTTGAATCTGATTTCACCCAAAAGTTAAGTACAAAATAGACAAATAAAAAATGATCAATAAATTTGGAGGTGAATTTTCAATTTTTCAGAATTTTTAATAACAAAATTATGATCAGCGGAAAAAGTTAGCCCAGATTAAAAAAAAAAAACAACTCGATAAGTTAATTTATTCCCGAGATATTCCATGTTTGTCGAATTTGAACGCGCGGATTAACTTTTCACGCGAGCGCGCGCGAGCCCGAGACGGCTACCCCCACTCTGCTGCCAAACGCGACGTCACATTTGGCCTCTCATAAAACCGCTGAAATAAACAATAAATTTATATGGGATTTTTCCGCCGATTTTTCTCCAGTTAGCACAAGCCTTTCTCTGTACGCTGTCCAATTTTTAGCTCTCTATGTTGAAATGAGCAGCTGCAATAATTATTGAAAAACAAATTTTTTTATCTCCCTCTAATAAACTTTTTGCAAATTTTTTTTTTCTAAATTCGTAGAAAAATATAACGCTTTCGAAATATGTCAATTTCGATTCTGTGACTTAAAAATTCGCGATGGAATTCCATTTGTTTATGAGTAAAAATCGTACCCTATTTTTGGAGCCGTTTTTCACCCTTTTAATTATAAAAAATCGATTTGCCCCAAAGTGTACATGATAGTACGACTCTTTCGGATCAATTTCGTTTTGGTTTTATTGCACTGCGACACTCTCCCGATGTAGAAATTCCTCGCAAAAACAGTCGGTTTTTTAATAACAAATGGCTTTTCTCAAAAACTATTTTTCCGATCAAGCCCAAATTTTGCACACTTATTTAGTGTACCGAGGGGCAAATATCCTGAGATTTTGGAGGCTGTTTACGCATTTTTAAACTAATAATAGGCTATGATAGAAATGGCCATTTCAGCTGGTTTATATTTTTTTGCGGGCGAACTAATGAACCGATTTTAATTTGCGACCCGCCAAATTGTTCGTTTTTCTAATATCTACAAATAGTTACTGAACTTTTTTTTCTCCGATTAATAGTTTCGACGCTATCTCCCAAAAACATGGTTTTGCCAACTTTGACCGCGTGGCAAAAAAAAGCCCCCCAAAATCTGTGGTTGAAAAGTGGTAGGCCTTCATCAGGGACATCAGCCCTACACGAATCCGTCAGTTAGAATCGTTCTGGCTCGGTGTCACGTAAAAATACCCAGTTCCTGGACTAAGAGGTCTCTCTGCCTCACTAGTAATTGATCGTGCAGTCCTCTGCCCAAGCCGTTACCGATATAGAGGGTTTGAAACTTTAGAGTTTTTTTTTTCGAAAGACGCTTGGATCAAGTGCTGCATAAATCTGAGATATTCAACTATTTCTTCTGAAATTCAGCTGGCTTTCAAAAACTGAATGTGTATATTTTTTTAGGAACGGGGGAAGGGGAGAGGGTTGTTTTTTGCATACAGTTTTCACTTTTTTAAGCATTTCCTACGGTCTCTCATTTCTGCAGTGATAATGTGTAACGGATGTGTAGTTTACAAGCTAGATTACAGCGTGGAAGAATAGCACTTAAACAATTAATAGGGAGGATGATGAAGATTGGCAAAAGGGTGAAAGCAGACCTATATGCTAGAACACTGGAGCTAAAGCTTAGCATGTATTTTTGAACCAAGCAAGAGATGAGTGAGTTGGTGGGAGGGAATGAGGGAGCGTGAATCTTCTCATGTAAGGCACATCATGATCTATTGATCGTCCTTGTGATAGCTTGTGCAGTGTCTCTGGCATGTTTTTGTAATCTTCTTCCACTTTCCTTGTTTAAAGACTAAGATAGAATACCCATTTTATTGAGATCACTAGCTTGGAATCGGGGCAAAAACTGAGTCCTACGTATGAAGGCATAAATTTATTGAGGTCCGAGGATAGCGCATGATCTTTAAATTTATTTTCTTACGGATTCAATAACGGGTCGCAATTTATATCGTTGTATTTTTTTTTATTAATAATCTTTTCAATGTGGGCATTGCATTTATGTAATCAAAACGATGACATGTTAAATAAAAATTGAGTTGGATCCAAAAAAAATCAAAAAGAGTCATGTAATTGCGTTTGCAATATGAAATATATTTCAGTGTAAAGATTGTCCTTTGTAGTGCCAATAATGGCTAAATGAGATGAAAACATTTTGATGCTGGAATACAATCAATGAAATGGTGAAAGATGTTGGGTGAAGAAGGAAACGTTTATTCTCTGTTTACAAAAGTACGAAGTCGAGTTGTAAGAGCGTCAAGATGAGGATCTCATTGTTTCTAGGAAATCTCAAATTTCAGACATAGTCTCGCAGCTCTCTACGATCCCCGAACGAATAATATTGCATTATCGTCACTAATCATATCTCGCATTCGTGACTGCATTTTGTTATCTTTTGTTTTCTATCCTGCTTTTCGTTATTATCACGCTGCCTTTTTCATTGCTTTAATTTCTTTCTCATTTTTGTACAATGGAAATTTTCAAAACGTTCCGAGAAATTCCATTTCCACGGAGATATTTGTTTTAAATGCTTCGCTGTTAGCTCGCTTGCTCTACATTTATTTCGGATTGTAAAGTTGTGTCTGATAAGACTTGTAGCGTAAAAGAGATGTGATAAGTGGGTGGGGCGAGGATGAGAAAATGGGTATAATGATGGGACACGAGACACAGAAAGACGAGATATAGCAAATCCTCAACGACAATTATCTTCCCACTTTCTCTACATCTCTCTTGGATCGTCGCCTTGCGAGAGACAGCCACTGAGACTCACCCCTCTAAGGTCCTACAATCTCAAAGTTTCTTACATAAAACCTGTTGCACTCTTGCTTATTTCACTTGAGCAATATGTTTGAGTTTGAGTTTTGTTTTTGGTGGACACTAATGGGCTGCAATTGCTCCTACGGTGTTTTCCAAGATTGCTTAATCAGGGCAGCTATACTGCGAGAAAAATAGACCTCTTTGGATAAAATCCATAAAGGTGTTCCTGATGATTATATTCTACATCTAAATACGTGATCAAACATAAAAAACATTCTCACCTCTAGTGAAAATAATCGATTGTACCATTTTATACATTCAATTTCACTTGAATTTCATTAGTCGAATTTGTTGAACAGCAGTTATAGGATCGAACGAGTTTTGCATTCATTGAACGACCCATCTAGAGAGGAAATGATTGCTTTTAGCACTTCGCTGGATAGATTTTTTAAATAACCATTTGAATAAAGAATTAAATGTAACTAAACATTTTTTAGTTGTTGTGCTATGTATTCCATTTTTCATATGAATTGCAAGAGAATGTTCATCACAGAAATACAAACGATAGTTCAAAGGAGTATCATCGTTATTGGTCTATGTCCCAGATATACATTATGAATATTCAGAATACAGGAGTATTATAATGATAAAGCAGTCAAGAAATGTCGCACCTACATCACACAACGTGAATGTTTGTATACATCAGCAGATATTTATTTTGCAGTGCGAAATTGATTGATCACTGAATTTTTTTACTATAAATGGGGCATTCCATGTCAAGTGGGCCACCCTGAAAATTTTTATTTTTTGATTTCGCTCAAATTTTTTTCTATTATTGTATCCATTGAAAGAACCTTTCTTCATTTTTTTCAAATTTTTTTGTCCATCCATTCACGAGATATGATTTTTTTTTCGAAATTCGATGATTTCTTTTCAAATGCTTGTAACTTTGCAAAAAATGGACCAAATTGAGCTTCTTTTTTTTTTGAAATCTTGGTTTTTTATTGCACTTTCCGAAAGTGAAAATGAAAAAATGCATGATGTCCATCTTTTTGTCTATTCTTTAGCTTGAAGCAAAAAAACGTTGATTTCAGAAGGTTCGACATTTTTAATTTTTTTCAAAAAATTCTCTAAGAAACTTTGACCGATTCAACTATTTTTGAGACTAGTTTCATCGTGGCAAATTTTTTCCTTCAATTTTTTTCTTAATTTTATAAAGTTTTTTTTAATGAAATATTTGTTTGCTGGCACAGTAAGCCATTCAGAAATGTAATTTCGTTACATCCAATAATTTTCCATCGTAATTGACCTTGATGTCGGGTATGTATATGAAATATCTTTCGTTTATTCTTAATACATTTACCATAGAATAGGATACACAATAGCGGATTTATTTTCATGTTTTTGTAGTGTACATTCGAAAAGTTATTCAACCTCAGAAGCTTTTGTTTTTCTCGCCCACAAACCACAAGAAAAATTGGCGTGATGGCAAACCAGTATGTACACAATGTTGTGTGTGTTTTTGCGGAAAAAGGGTTCTGATGTAATTATGATTAACCCTTTCAAGCACGGTGGGATTATGGAATCCCACTTTTTCCAAAACAATTTTCCGAGTAGTTGCCGTAGTTTTCTTTCGGTTTTCAAACTTTTTTCCATATTTTGGTATCAATTGCATATTTACGAATAAAAATTGATGTGAAATAATTTGCAATAACTGGTGATTTTGTTTACACAAATGAACGAACGTCGAAAAATAACAATTTTATTGATAAAAAATTATTATCTCGGAACGTCCTTGAAATTTTCATGCCCAAGTTTGTACTCAGAGGCTTTCGGGGTCACTGATTTTCGGGTCACGCCAATTTTTCTTGTGGTTTGTGAGCGAGAAAAACAAAAGCTTCTGAGGTTGAATGACTTTTCGAATGTGCACTACAAAAACATGAAAATAAATCCGCTATTGTGTATTCTATTCTATGGTAAATGTATTAAGAATAAACGAAAGATATTTCATATACATACCCGACATCAAGGTCAATTACGATGGAAAATTATTGAATGTAACGAAATTACATTTCTGAATGGCTTACTGTGCCAGCAAACAAATATTTCATTTAAAAAAAATTTATAAAATTAAGAAAAAAATTGAAGGAATAAATTTGCCACGATGAAACTAGTCTCAAAAATAGTTGAATCGGTCAAAGTTTCTTAGAGAATTTTTTGAAAAAAATTAAAAATGTCGAACCTTCTGAAATCAACGTTTTTTTGCTTCAAGCTAAAGAATAGACAAAAAGATGGACATCATGCATTTTTTCATTTTCACTTTCGGAAAGTGCAATAAAAAACCAAGATTTCAAAAAAAAAGAAGCTCAATTTGGTCCATTTTTCGCAAAGTTACAAGCATTTGAAAAGAAATCATCGAATTTCGAAAAAAAAATCATATCTCGTGAATGGATGGACAAAAAAATTTGAAAAAAATGAAGAAAGGTTCTTTCAATGGATACAATAATAGAAAAAAATTTGAGCGAAATCAAAAAATAAAAATTTTCAGGGTGGCCCACTTGACATGGAATGCCCCAAATACATTCCATGGTGCATATAGATATGTGTACAATATATATAGCAACAATTTTATAATATGTACCGGTATATTTTGCACATTCCTGGCTCCGTAGATACATGCATATTCATGCGAGCATCGTACAAAGGGGTGAACGATTTTCGTACTGCGTATCCGGACTCATGACGGATGTTCTTCAAATGGACCGGTGTCCTCTCTCTCCCTCCCTTCCTCTTTCCGTTTCTTTTCAATAATAAACAACTGGTTTGTCACTTTTTTTTACAATAGCACGAACGTATTACATAACTTGACAGCGATACCTTTCATCATGTAACAGGAGTAACTGGAGACGGCTTGGTGATCAATTAACAATACAACTTAATAGTATCATAACATTCGATACATATATACATATAAACATCTTTTTCATTCATTTTTTTTGCACCCGTCGCTCATGATTGAATCCAAGGCACTACAATATGAGAATAGGATTTCGTGCATAAATATTATCATCAATAATAATAATAACAATAATAATAATAATAATAATAATAATAATAATAATAATAATAATAATAACAACAACAACAACAACAACAACAACAACAACATAATAACTAATAATAAATAACATTGACAGGTTTCACTGACATTAAATAATAATAATAATATTAATGACATGAAATAATCGGTGTTTTCATTTGTTCATCCGTATTGTGCTAAAAACACGCATGCTGTTTTACATATCGAACATGAAACTTTCGACAATGTGCTTATAATTAACTATTTTTTTTTTTTTTTTCAACGAACTTTCTCTTTTTCATTCGCTCGCGCACACTAGTTTTTTTCTTTGCCTTTTCTTTTTCCAATTTTTTTTCGCGCTCCCCGCGGGGCAATATAACGCGAAACGTTCCACAGTCCCGTACACGGTTAAGAAATTATTTCTCCGAAGCCACCTCGTGTACGGTTGCAGCCTCCTTCGTTACACCCTCTATTTTCCGTGGCAGTTAGGGGTGCATAGACTTATGGCGTAATACGCGGGTTGAAGCTTTATTGCGACTGATATTAAAACGTGCACGAACAAGTTTTCATTAGTAACACACACTGAGAAAGAAGTCAGGTAAAGGAGCTTACTATTGAACCATTGACGCAACAATCTATATACGTTTCTGAGTAGATATAGATCCGTATTAATGTTTAAAAAGCTGAATACTTTCTATTTTGTTATAAATAACAAAATTAGACATCATTTTCATAATCCTATCATAAAATCAGATCATTTGCGCGTCCACAAATTCTTGTCACTATTTCTTTAACTCTTGTTGGATTACCTTATTTATTCAATCACAAGCGCAAGGCCATCAGCATATCGCTACTTTGCTTCAAAAACGGCGGGTGAATATTTAACGTGAGAATCCTAGGTAGAGAGAGATTTGTAGTGTGCGCACGGGAGTTATAAATGGAAAAGTTTAACCGTCTCGGAGAGAGAACTCTTTGATTTGTCTCTTCCGAGTAAACCGCCCGAGAGAGTGGGGGTGGGTTTTAATGAAATTGCTTAATCTACCATTATTTACTGCGCTCCGCACACCGGAGGACGATATTTATCCTCTTGCAGTTGGTATAAATACCGGGTGCGTGGGTTCTTCTCGCGGTAGTGGGCGCAACATTACCGAAGCTAACCGTGGACAATATCCTCTCTTCCTCTCCAATTCTCCCTATCATGCATATATATATATGTATACATGGCAACTAAATGTACTATGTACTGACTTTCAACTTAGTACTCTTTTACATTTTGCAGTATAGAAATAGAACAAGAGAGACTGAAGATATAAAAAGAAATTAATAAAATAAAGCTAACGTGAGAATAAAAATCGTAATAATAAGAATAACAATGCCGTGGGTTATTTTCTCTCTTTTTCTTTCATTTGTACCGATTTTATTTTTCTGTTCTTCACATAGCCCCGAGATGTACGTAACTTTTACATTCAACTCTGTACCAGCAGAGAACGCACAGGACAATACTCTATACCCTCTTGTTCCTCAGGGAAATACGTCGAGAAGCACGAGAGGCTGTTGAGAGAATCACGAGAATAGCTCCACCGTGTCGCCAGATGCTTTTCGTACTTTTGTTTTACGCCCCCCCCCCCCCCCCGCTTCTCTTTTGCTTTCTATCCTCTATTCGTTGGAGTTTTTTTCATCGCTATGACACCATCATGTATCTTTCCATTTGGTAGATTAATCCAGTATATGGGCGAGAACATATCTCACTTTCGAACACTTCTGATACACACACTGTTGAAGCTACAAGACAAAAGTTATCGTGGAAAAATATACAAAAATAACGTTATTTTCATTTGGTTAGGGGAGCAAGCTTTTATATCCTTTAGGAAATTTCCCTTGTGGGGTTCACGCAGGTGCGAAACCCAAAGGTGTACTTCACAATTTTTTTCATTGCTATTTCATGGTGACTTCCGTCCAAGACTCGTTTATTCCGCTCTTTGTGTACCTTTCTATCTTTTTTGCTTCTCGATGATAGAAAAAATGGGCTATTCCACTTTAACCCACCTTGCGGAGTTCGGAGCTATCTAAAAAAAGGGTGCAAGAAAGAGAGAGAGAGAAAGGGGGGGGGGGGGTGGTGAGGAAAGGAGGGAGGGAGGGAGGTATTTAAGTGCATTTTAATAATCTACGAGTAACAGGGATACGTACTTCGATTTTCTTATCGCAGTTGAGAACTCGTTCAAATGATATTTTTTTAAGGAGGTTGGATCGCGACGATACAATGTTGCCATGCTAAACCATGTTAAAAACATTAAAAATTTCAAAATGATAAGAATTTAATGAAATTTGGTAACTGTATTCTTTAAAAATATATACGACAGTACAAATTTTTTTAGATTTTTCTACCACATAGTTCTCGAGTAATTGAACACTAAAGTTTACGTGTATAAGCATAGAGTTTTACATATATACAGTTATACGTCTCGTGCATAAGAACTTCGATTCAACACTCAATTATTCGATAACCATGTGGTAAAAAAATTTGAAAAAAATTATGTTTGTATACTTGGAGCCAAAGAATGTTATCACCAAATTTTATCAAATTCTGATTATTTTGATTTCGTGATCCAACCTTCTTAAGTAAAGATTTTTCAGTCAAACAGTTGATATAGAAAATATTTATACGAAGTGGAGCAGTTCTTTTCTGAATTAGTAATAGTTCTTTCGTGAATCTTGTTTCATTTGAGTTTTTTAATATCCGGAAGCAACGACACGGAATAAGAAAACCGATTTTTATGCAAGTCAACGACATTAACTCCCCATTGTATCACGGATACTAAAATTCACAAGAATTTAGTCCGCTGTTTTTCCGCATTGTAAAACGGAAATATTAAATACTGCCGCGGTTGAACTGTATAAATTTATTTTTTACTCCCATTTTTGTGTTTGTTACGTTTTTGTTTTAATGTTTTTAAGTTTTTTTCAAATTCTAGATTCCTCTCTTCCTACGTGCGTTTTGCAATGGGTCTTTAAAATGCACCTAACCGACGCTATAATAAGCCACTATACCGACGTAAACATTTACGTTCTCCTTCCCTGACAGCCCCGTCGCGATGCAATAAAAGTGCCAGTATATCGCGACTGCCGAAGCCAAGATAAATATGACCTTATGTATAGATATATATTTATATAACTCTGTTAAGGCCATACGGCGTTGATGCACTTTCGAGCCAAACAGTGAGAATGCAAAGAATGCTTGCTTGTCCACAATTCATTCATTTCCGTGATACTTATTGCGCAGTTTGAACGTTCAGTTTTTATGGTTTTCTCATGTCCTCATTGATCTGTTTGAGATCATTCATCAGCAGATTCGATTGTTCGAGTCATTTACTTTAGATAATAGTCTCAATCTTTG
This sequence comes from Rhimphoctona megacephalus, assembly GCA_963989365.1. Classification (NCBI taxonomy): domain Eukaryota; kingdom Metazoa; phylum Arthropoda; class Insecta; order Hymenoptera; family Ichneumonidae; genus Rhimphoctona; species Rhimphoctona megacephalus. The sequence continues at coordinate 8,164 of CAXDIM010000153.1, read as the reverse complement.
TCCAACGATCCGTCAAAGTTAAACCATCAAAGACGTACGGCTACTGTTCAGTTCTTTGCTCGAAAAAATACGTCTTTCTCTAATATGTTGATATTCGATTTACGTAGGTACCTGTAATAGCACGACCAGTTTGGCAGTGATAAAAAAAAAAAAATTCCGTCAACGCGGGCAGGATTGACGTTAAGGCATATTTTTCTGCGAGAAAAAACAATTAGGAAATTGCGTGCTGGTTCGGAGCACTGTGTGTCATTCAGAATTAGTAAAAATGTGTCGCTATAAACCAAAATCGATGTTAAATTTGGGGCATTCTACGCCAACCCGGTCTCCTTCTTATTTTTGTATTTTTAATTTCGTTGATTTTTTTTTCTGTGTTAGTGCTCGTTGAAAGTAACTAACCGCATTTTGTTCTTATTTTTATCTCAACGGTTTTATCGGTAACAAATCTAACAAATTCCCCAATTTTTTTCAAATAAAATTGCTTGACTCGGGAGATCACCGGATGCACATACCGACTACACACCTATCGCTTTCGGTCATAATTTAATTTACAATTAATTATTCAGTTTATAATTTGAATTATGTGTATAATTTTAATTCAGAAGTTTCCTTTCTTCAATGAATCAATTCACTTCATCCAATGAATAAATGAATGGACGAATGATGATTCGGTTTTCAGATCAAAATTTGTATGAATCAAATTTATAGGGTAAAACACCCAGTCGGCAGCCATCTACCACTAGCCGGCCTCAGTCCATATTTTGCATGAGTGGAAAGAGTGCGGAAGACATTTTCCGAACTCTTTCCAGTTATACAAGGCCGACTACTGGTGCATAACTTGCCCTATACATCATTTTATTTCTTTCGAATGCATTCGGATTTTGATTCATTCAAATCGTAAATCAAGAATTCAAATTTCAAAGAACTGAAATTATTCAAATTCAATTCAATTCAATTCCCCTACAAATTCATTCGTATTGGGATTTGTATGGAAATTGAAATTATATACTTAATTTCAGTTCATCTTAATTCATCCAAATGAATTGAATTTAAAAGGTATTAAAATTATGTACATAATGTTATGTGCGATTTTATTTTATAATCAAATAAAATTATGTATGTAAATATAATTCAGCATTTCCCTTTCTCTAACAGAATGAACATGAGCGTAACCCTCCCTCTTTCATTTCATCACCTCGATTTGTTTCTCTTGTTCTCTCTCTCTCCTTTCTTAGTAAGCACAGATATACAGAATATAGATGTGTATTAGTCCCGCCGCGCCAGGAGGGGCAAAGAGGAAACGAAAAACGGGACCGCGATGTATAAGCTATTTGCCCTATAATTCTATCTCATTCTCTCTATCCCAAAGTTATATCTTTCATTTCTTTTGCGACACGCCGTGTGACAGTTTTTTATGACGCGGCCTCGAAATTTTATCCTCTACGCGCCTAAAGCAGTTTCACTTAAAAAAAAAGTGACAGATATTTGAGATTATTGAGCCGTATGATCGGTACACTTTAAAAAAATTTATTTGATCCAAGTAAACCAAATTATTTGAGTTGTATTTACTGAATGCAAGTAGATTTTTCTTTGCCATAAATAAAAATAGACATTGCGTCCAATAAATCATTTTCTTGATGACATTTATTTGGTCCAAATAACCTAATTCATTCATACTAATCACAGTTATTTGATGTAAATACATGAAATCTATAGACAACAAGACCAAAGATTTATTATAAATAATTAATATTTTTTATTCTATTATTTTATTTAGTCAACACCAGTTCGAGTGATTGGCTGCCAATATGTAATATTTTTGATTGGATAAATCAAAATTTTTGGAAACAATCGAATTTTTTTATCCTGATGGTGTTTTTTTTGCTCAAGAAAAAACTCATATGCAATAACATGGTATCTCTGAATAACAAAAGATTATAATTTGAGTCGTTTTTGTCCAGTGAAGTAAAAGTGTTTTGATATTATAATACGATGTTTTCCATCTCAAAAATCAACATTCCTTAACACAACTAATTGAGTTTTCTCATCATAATATTTTATTTGGCTAACCCCAATTCGAGTTGTTAGCTCGAATTATGTGATATTTTTGATAGGATAAACCAAAATTATTGGACATGAGCTATTTAATTTTTTTTATCTTGAATGCGTTTCTTTTTAGTACAAAATTTTTTTTTTATGAAATGTGGTAACTTGAATTTAAAAAAATTATTTTTTATAAACACTTCAAAAGTCCTCAATATTCTATTGGGTCGAGTCTAATGAAAATTACTCAATATTCCGAGTAATACAGCTAAGATGATTTTCGCAATTATTATATTTTTTTTAAATTGTATTTGCCATTGCCCAGGGTTCTCCCCTTTTTAGCTTGCCCTCCCCCCCCCCCCCTTTCCAAAGACGGCTGCAGCCGACTTATCCCCAACTGTATCGCATTTACCCGAGGACGAAGGGAAACTGCAGAAAACCTTGCCGATACAGCCGGTACCTACTTAATTTTCCCGACTAGCAATGCGAGCATGCTCAAGCACAGCTACCAGAGGCGCTTAAGAAAGGTACCTCCTCAGCTGTAATGCAATGAGCTAGCCAGTACACGGCTAGGGGGCCACCATCCGCACGATGAGAACCGTCCACGGGAGGCACCCGGAGCCGTACACCGACCGTTCAGGCATCACAGCGAAGTCTGGACATGATTTTTATAAAGGTGGAGTCCAAATCACCCGGGATTACAGTGGAAACACGTGAAAAAAATCTCAATTTTTCATTGGTGTTTTGGTCGGGATTCGAACCCGGGACCCACGGCGTGCGAGCCCGAGCCCTTATCCACTAGACCAACCGCTCTCCCACGATTTTCGCAATTATTATTATTTAACATTTTTTTTAAAAGTGTCCTGTCACGAAAATCTTTAATTCCCGTATCTGTTCATAATTTTTTTAACCATCGTTCTGATAGAGTTATTCTTTGATATAGAAGCAAATATAAATTGGCGAATGTCTTTCGATACTTGGAGTGAAGCATAGAGTTAAGATGTTTTTTCTTATAAATCCGAATTGTACATTCGTTTAGATTCTGTATATTTTGCTTAATTTTTTTTTCTAAGCGATCATCTCACGATTTTTTTTTCTTTACTGAAACGAATATTAATGTGACTTCTCATTATAATAATGGTTAAAACAAAATAGTCGAAACGAATTTCAATAAATGTTGTTTCGTAGATCATACATTGTCTTTTCTTATTCCATGCCGGACTTGCAATGTATATATCATTTTTTAACTTTAAGTTGTCATGGTAGTTAATGGTGTAATAGGTAGCGTCCGTACTCGTTAGGTTGTAGATAGGTAGGTAGGTCAGATCGAATCCCCGTGTAGGTAGGACAGTTTTTCCGCAATAATTACTGTCAGGAGTAATGGATATAATGAAATATGATCAATAATTATAAAATACGAATTTATAATCGAAAAATAAAATTTATTTTCGGGTTTGAGAATTAAATAATCGAAGACTCCATTCAAACTCTCATTTATTTGGCTGAATCAAATCAATTGTTTCGAGTAATCCGTATATTCTTATTTCTTAACGTTGTATATTCTTCTTAATAATTTTGCGTCTCTGTAAATCGTTATTTCTTTGGCTGAAGTAAATCGATTTCTTTGTTTTCAGTAACTCGTTCATTTCCGTTTTGTAACTGTGCATTTTTCTAAACAATTTTGTATTAGCTTTTACTAACCATGATGTTTCGATCAAAAATATATTTACTTCATCCGAATAGTAAATTACTGGATAATATACAAATAATTAATGTACTTGCACGAAATAAATATTGTTTGGTTCAAAAAATTTTTTTTTTTACAGTGTAGGTAATTTCAAGGTTGATTCAATAATATCATTAATAAAATAAAAATCATGCTGACGGAAAAAAGAATATTCTATTCGTAACATTCGAGAACTTCGATTCGTCTTTTGTCAAGGCAATAATAAATACAACTGCTTTTGCAGTGTGCAGATTGAATACATACGTATGTTTCCCGCATATATATGTGTGTTTTCCTCCTGGTTGCAGCACTTGCAGCCTCTTAATAGATCCGTGTGCACTTTTTAACGAGATAATTCGCAATTGTTTTTCTGTCTTTCTCTCTCCCTTAGTCTTCTGCAGATTGCATGAAATACGTGAGCTCGTTCCCACGCGATTGCCTACGCGATGGGAGCATACGACGATAGTCCTTTCCATTCTCCACAAGCAAGTTACCAAAGAGCGGAAGAGAAGAGAACAAAATGTAGAAAAAAGAAAAGACGTAGCGAGGGGTTGAAGAAGTGAAAATTCCAGGAGAACCTCTCGTAGTATACTTGTACAGCCTGTGCTTACATTGTACACGGTTTTAGGGTAGTTTCATACACGGTTCGTGTCGTTAAAAGTTGAAGAGGTCTACTGTTGCATCGCATCACGAAGTGTGCCTATGACTTTTTTTTTAAAGTACTCGAAAGAACTTGGTTGCCACGCGAACTTAGTGAGACCCAATGTGCACTTTGGAGCCATTCTTGTGAATAGAACGTCAAGAATGTATACGACAAACGACCGAACCTCGAACGATAGAGAAAAAGAAGGATCTCGTTTTAACGTGTAAATTCATTCTGCCCTATATTAGACAAAGCGTACAAAAAGTGATACTCACATTCGTTAAAGCTCTTCGAGAACGGAACGAATTTCAGAGAAAGTGTATCGTACCTCGGAATAGAAAAATGCGAAAAAATATGTAAATTTGTGAAAAAAGGTATTTGCATGTCCATTTTTGTATGCAACTGTGCAAATCGAATCGTGAATTTCAATGTAATATATGGGGCATTCACGTCACTTTTACATTCTCAAAAATTCATCGTTTTGATTCGTGTGAATTTTTCATATGCTGCAACGAAAAGTAAAAAAATTCAACCAGATGTAAAAATCAAAAAAATGGCCAAATCGAAAAATCCCGAAATTCGTATCTACTTATTTTTTACATAGAAAAGCATATAAAAAATTCACACGAATGAAAAGGATGAGTTTTTGAGAATATAAAAGCGATGTGAAATGCCCCATATATTTCTTGAAGTGCCAGTATTAGCCTATTCCATAATACAAAACATAATACGTTGTGATGTCGGAAATCATCAACTCATTGTTTCACCTCCCCCCGTCCCCCTTCCCTGTCATCCCAGGAGTTACTCGCCTCCCGATGTTCATTCTTCTGACAATCAGGAGCACATGTTATCCAAGTAGTTTTTTCCTTATAGGTGTTGGTATATATATATATCAAATATCTCTGCCGGACCGTTATTGCCCATCTTTGCCCAATGCAATTTCGTTAGAGATCTCATCATCCGGATATTGGGGCTTTGCGCAACTACTACAGACTTTATGACCAAACAATCCTCGGATTTTATTCTCAATACTCGATCTCCTGGCCACTTTTCCATGTGGTTCATCAGTTCGTACTTTAAATTTAAATGTTAGATTGTCTTTTTCCATCCATCACTATAAAAACAAGTGTGTCGTCGAAAATAACACACTTGTGTGTTCTGTACTTAACGCCATAAGCAAACTGTAGATTCTCAACACACTTTAAAACGTGTAAAAAATGGCGACAAAGAATCTATAGTTTGCTTATGGCGTTAAGTACAGAATACACTTAATGTGTGTTGGCAACAACACACTTGGTTTTACAGTGACGTCAACAAGTTCGTTCGGGATGAATTTTTCATGCAATAATTCATCACTTTTTTTAATGTATGCAAATTTTTGCAACAGTTCGCTTTTCAACCAAGTTGGACAAAATAAAGTTTTAGTGTTTATTGTCTTCACTTTAAAGCATAAATTTTAAGAAGCATTTACGGTTTCTTTAAAATATGAGGGAACCAAAGCTGTGACGGAATTCTATCATAGATTTCAGTATTCAGGCCTAGTTAAGCACGCTCTGTGAGCACATGAGTGAGGAAAAAGTTCCTTGTATGAGGATTGAAGTGAAAGTCATAGGATTCGCAAGTCATATATAGGACCAATTGCTTCAACTCACGACGTCCGGCTTGAATATATTATTCTTTTTCCAACAGCTTAGTATACCTTGAATTCCCTCCTTGAAAGAGAGAACTTTCGAATAAAAACATTTTTTTTTCTCCGAGATTCTTGTAGGACCTTTCCGGCTTGATTCAATTTCTATAGAAATCAAACTGAAATCACCGCGTGCACAAGTGCCATTTCCACGGGTGTATCCAAGAAAATTTATAGACCAGGCTTCCTTTACACAGTAAACAGTGCGAACAAAAAAGAAAGAGAGAAGGGTGAAAAAATACTTACTGTAAGACCGAGCTCACGAGGAGAGCCCATTGAACTTTCCCTTGGCTTTTCAATGATACCCGTAGCGATCGTTTTCCGTTCGAGTTATATTCCGTTCTTATCCGTCGTTGTGTATATATTTCGGATACATGTTGACGAACGTACGTGTTCATAAACGAGAGAATGATACATTTGTACGTACCCTGATTCGATCCCGGTATAATTTTTTTCCCGCTATACCTGCTGTTTCTCTAAACAATATTTGGCTTCGATTTGGTTTTTTTAAAGAGTCATAAAATGTCTCTACTCTTATATACAATGTTTTCCGATTTTTTTTTTTCAGTTTATCCCATGAGCTTGAGTACCAAAAATAGTTTTTTTTTTATATATTAACGGTCAAAAAATTTGATGACATACGAGCATAAAAACGTGTCGGTAAAATACTCGATTTTCCGTCGAGCGGGACGTGCTTTATTGGCTTTGCAATTAACAATTTTTCATGAGTCAAAAATCAAAGATTCGCAGATAAGATAATATAATATCTTAATAATACGACATAGAGATGAAGCATGTCTGTGCGGAATTTCATCCTTGCACGGACGTGCAAGAATGAAAATTCTGCTATCGGTAATTTGATAGTTCCCTGCAATTGGCAACATTCCCAAACCACTATTTACGGGATTTTTTTTTCGTCGGAGTTAATATCCACGCAAATGGGTCAGTTCGTCTGATATCATATAATGAAGTAATAATAATAACGCCGAGGGTAACTGAAGGAACAGATGGAAAGAGGAAGTGAGAAGGGTTAAAGTTTAGGTCTCCTGTTGAGAACGAAGGTACGGAAGGTTAGAGAGGGTTGAACGAGCGAAATTCACCCTGAAACACGCTACGATACGAGTGTGTGGTTATGTATGCATATGAGTGAGTGAGACGAGGAGAGGGAAAGATACTGTAGTTGTTCCGTTCATTCGATATTTGGACTTTGAACAGTCGCCGGAAACTAGTGCACACTGTAAGTTTGGCTATTTATCCACTGTCACGCGTGTTATCCACAGACTTTCTACGTCCTCTGCGACGACGAAAACGACCACCGCGTACTTCCTCCTTAAGTTTTCCAATGCCACTTCCTCGCTCGCAATGTTGTATAACGCATCGCCAAATTGAATATGTATATATATACAATGGTATGTTCATATATATATATGAGGACGGATTCCTTTGGTATTCGTGCTCTTACAAGAGAACTTGCCGAGTCTTTGCCAATCGGTTGAGTAATATCCTTCTCTCCCTCTTTCCTTTTCTCTTTCTCTTTCATCCTCTCTTCCTCCCTTAATCTTGGTAGAAGAAACAACGGTTGTTCTCCAAGACTTTAGGACACGGCTTCCTCGAAGAACCAGAGAGCACATAAGAGAAGCGGGAAGATCCCGAGCCATAGACAAATTTCTCTCGAATTTGGCACGAATCGTACCGTACCAAATTTCGTATACATGTATATCCTTCTATTCCCTCGAGATTGGATATGGATCTGGTTTATTTCCTGTCTTGAGTTTACTTCTCCCCGTATTTCTATCAGCACGCGAATTCAATACTCAAGGAATCGTGGTTAAAATTGAAAGAAGAAAAAGCAACGAAATTCAGTACGAAAAAATGAGACAAGTATAGAAAGACCGAAAAGAAATGCAGAAAATCGTACATTTTCTCTCATGCTTTTCCTATTTGACTAGAGTAATCCATAGTTTTGTTTAAACCAGAGATTGTCGATTAATAACAAGAGTATGTTTCCTTGTGTTTACGAGAGAAACATGTTGACACCTTCCTCCCTATTCACATATGCGGAAGGATT